>BQKZ01010042.1:0-12880 GCA_036244855.1 Temnopleurus reevesii | reverse complement strand
ATAATAATATAGATTTTTACTATAGCGCTAAAAACAGAGAGTACCATAGCGCTTTACAACTTAACAGAACAAAAAATCAAAACAATTTGATTACTGTGGGAAAAGGTAAGTCTTAAGATGTTTTTAAACGTAGCGGAATTTGAAGTTGCCCGTATTGCAAGAGGGATACTGTTCAAGAGTTTTGGAGCAGCTACTGAGAAGCTGTTTTCAGCTGTTTTGCGAAGGTAAGTTTGTACAAGTTGTCTACCCGTTTTAGAGAAAGCTCCTTGGCGAATCGAACAACTCGCATTCATGCTGCACGAATAAACTTCCGTATTTTTTCCATTTCGTTAGCTTTCGTCCTCCTCAATTCGTATAAATATGTGGAGGGTTTTAGAGTGAACTTTCCTTTCAAGTTTTGAGAAGATTATAATATCTAATTACCCTATAATTTGACTACAATCGTACATTGCTACACTGTACAGCATTTATTTCTTTGTTATTTTGAAGGAAACAAATAAATATCATTTTTGAATTGAATCGAATTGAAAGATTACACATATTTTGTAGGATTACATAATCGAAAATATACCGAGAAAATTGTGAGGGCTGCTTGTCATTCCAAAGTCGACTATTTACACTTACGTGGTGTCATTCGCATAGACGTAATTACTCTTAAAGAGACTGGGCAAAAGTTTGCCCCACACTGGGCAGAATTCAGTCCTCACAATTATCGATCAACATGGGTCCAACTTATGATTGAATTGCGAAATTGGGCCAGAAGTTGGGCATATTTTGCCCACAAATACTGGTCTGAATAAGCCCATCTTTTGTTGAAAATTCAAAATTCAACCATAAATTTGACATTATTTTAACTAATATTGTTGTGGATAATTGAGTAAACTTTTTCCCAATGTTTTAAGTGTGTAGCAAATTTATTTCCATTTGATTTGCGAGAATTCCTTCATTGTCTATTCTATCATTATAATTAGCTAACTAGGTGTTTCGCAAAATAACAAATAAATTATTCATTCAATATCATGCTTGAAATAGTATGCCATTTATCCATGGTATGTATACGCTTGGATGGAGTTGTACTTTTGCTAATAGCATGCACTAAAATCTATGACTTATCTATTTTCATTGTTTATTAACTATTGTTGCATTTTTATGACTCATAGTAATGTGTCTAGTGCATTTTAATGTTTACATGTTTACATGTTTTTTTATTTTTGCTATTGATGTATTTATAGGCCTACCAAATTATTTGCAGTAACTGTCATATTTAATACCCATATCCAAATGCTTGATTATAAGTGTATCAATTTTTTTTTTTTTTTTTTATTTAATGAATTTGAATGTTTGATTCACTGAGTGCTGATAATTATGCTAGAAATTTTAGAAATAGTAGTACTAGTATTAGTAGTAGTAGTAGTAGTAGTAGTAGTAAAAGTAGAAGTAGTAGTAGGAGGAGTAGTAGTAGTAGTAGTAGTAGTAGGAGTAGTAGTAGTAGGAGTAGTAGTAGAAGAAGAAGTAGTAGTAGTATTTGTTGTAATTGAAGTAGGAGTAGTAGTAGTAATTGTTGCTGTTGTCATGGTTGTAGTAGTAGTAGTAGTAGTAGTAGTTGTTATTGTAGTTGTAGTAGTAGTAGTAGTAGTAGTAGTTGTTATTGTAGTTGTAGTAGTAGTAGTAGTAGTTGTTGTTATTGTGGTTGTAGTAGTAGTAGAGTTGTTGTTATTGTAGTTGAAGTAGTAGTAGTAGTAGTAGTTGTTATTGTAGTTGTAGTAGTAGTTGTAGTAGTAGTAGTTGCTGTTGTTGTTGTTGTAGTTGTGGTAGTAGTAGTAGTTGCTGTTGTTGATGTTGTAATTGTGGTAGTAGTAGTAGAAGTAGTAGTTGTTGTTGTTGTAGTTGTAGTAGTAGTAGTAGTTGTTATTGTAGTTGTAGTAGTAGTAGTAGTAGTTGTTGTTGTTGTTGTTCTTGTTGTAGTTGTAGTAGTAGTAGTAGTAGTAGTAGTAGTAGTAGTTGTTGTAGTTGTAGTAGTAGTAGTAGTATAGTAGTTGTTGTAGTTGTAGTAGTAGTAGTAGTAGTAGTATAGTAGTTGTTGTTGTTGTAGTTGTAGTAGTAATAGTAGAAGTAGTAGTAGTAGTAGTAGTAGTAGTAGTAATTGCAGCAGTAGTAGTAGTAGTAGTAGTAGTAGTAGTAGTAGTAGTAGTAGTAGTAGTAATAGTAGTAGTAGGAATATTATGGACTTACCTTTTCTTCTATCGCTCTTCGATAAGCTGATTGTTGTGATGAGGAATGATAATGCACTAGAATGCTGGCTAGGATCGGGAATGTCCCGTAAGGCTATGGACTCTGTGAATGAAAAATATCAAAACAAAACATATTATATAATCATATGATGAGAAAGTTGATATAATACAATTTCCTCGATTTTATGATTTATGTGAGTATTAAGAATCGCAATCAATGATTGTCTATGCTTTAGAGGAAACCATTACACTTTCTTCTGAAATCGGATCGCAAGCCGGTGGTTACGTATGCGGCGGGCTTAATAATTTCATAATCCACTGATGTTAAATGAAAATATTAATTCTTAATTGTAAATATCAAATCAAGTTTTTAATGTACTTGTATTCCCCTACATTTTGTGAGTTTACAATTCTATTTCGCTGTTATATCAATTATTTTTCTTTGTATGTATTCTTGTATATATATATCTGCAATTCGGCCATCAGGCCGCGAAAGGTATTGTGATTTAAACCGTTTTAAATAAATAAATAAATAAAAATACAAGCTGTTCTCAAAGATGAAATACACCAGCCATTCACTTTCTACACAAAATGTCACAATTTCTTAATTTTCGAGAAAAGTTTACATGTATTTTTGTGTTTTGTTGCAATGCAATATCGCAATGTCAATTCTGCAAGCATATCAGAAAACGATATTTATTCCTCATTTGAAATACAATATTGATCCATTTTTGATAAATTCATTATACAAAGTAAATGGAAAGCTCTCCACCTTGCCATCACAGTTTATGTCAAAGTTGCCAGCTCGAGGATTCCATCAGATGTGGAAATGAAAACTTCGAAAATTCATAACTTTTGAAGGGATGATGCGATTTTGCTCATTTTTTTCGCATTTTGTCCATGTTATTTTTTTTTTTACATTCAGATGTCATCAACAGATTTATGCCTGGGGAAGTTTCCCTTTAACCAACTCACCTGATTTTGCCGGCAAAGGTCATCAAACAATTTTGCCGTCCCCTTAGGCCTGACCCGGGGGGGGGGGGGGGGGGGCCCCCCCCACCCCCCCCCCCCCACACACACACACACACATGATTTACATTCTAGAATAAAACCCATATGACATAAATAAACTACTGAAGTGGATTAACTCACTTCATTAAGCCCCGGTCACATAGGACCCTGGAAGCAACATGATTCAGCCCGACTCTTTGTCAATTCACAGTTAACTGCCTCAGAACAACGAGTCAGGGTGAATCGTGTTGCTTCCGGGGTCCTATGTGACCGGGGCTTTACTCGAGAGTCAACTTCTTCGAAGTCGCCGGTGAACCTCGTCAGGGCAATGAGCATCATGAAACAACAGATGAAGAAAATAACAAACCTCCACAATTTACATACTTACGTTAGACCCATGTGATATTGATAAGAACATAGATGAATAAACAAATAAAATAGATGAATCAATGAATAAAGAAAGAAAGAAGGAAAGAAGATACCCTGCAAAAACGCTGGTGTTAAATTCAACACCAACCGGAATCTATATCGTACAACACCAGAAAAGAGTAAAAAATAACACCAGTTCGGAATCAAATCAATGTATTCAAACACCGACTGGTGTTGTTCAAGGCCTTAAACAACACCAGTTGGTATTGAAATATATAAAATGGTTTCAAAACTGGTGTTATTTTAACACTTTTCTGGTGTTGTCATATATAGATTCCGGTTGGTGTTAAATTTAACACCAGCGTTTTTGCAGTGTAGTGAATTCACTCACCTGACTTTATTCGAGAGTCAATTTCTTCAAAGTCGCCTGTGAACCGTGTAACAGCGATGAGCATGAAACAACAGATGAAGAAAATGACAAACCTCTCCCTTTTTAACGTAACGACTTTCATGATAAAGGATCGTCGGCGACATTACTCCCAAGCTGTTTGTCTGCGAAGGAAAATATAGAAAAAATATTGATTATAATATCAACAAGATCAACACTATCGAAAGAAGAGTATACCCCCGAAAATACCCACAAACAAACATTTGTTACACAGTAGCAGGAAAATCAGATGAACAGACCCCCAAAGTTATGAATTTCTAAATGCCTAGCGAAATTGGCATTTGCTGAAGTTATAGGTGTACTACGTCATACTTTTTTTTTGTTCTTGTCACCAATTTTTTTTTTGCTCCTGTTACTGTATTATGAGTTTGGGTATATAGACTCTCCTTTTGATAGAAATAAAAGTAATAACAATGATAATCATAATGATAAATACAATAATTGAATAATAATAATGATGAGGATGATAAGACTGTATAGGTTTCATAGCCAATGTCCTATTGTTCCCAAGCGAATTAACGATTCCATTCTTCAATTTCGCCCGAGTCACCTTTGTACCCTATGCATATTGCGCGAAATAAAATGCTCGTGATGTAAATTGTGATGAAAATAATTGGAAACCATCTGAGAAAAACTTGTGATAAAAGTAAAAGATATTGATTTCAATCATTTGCTTTCCATAAATCCCACCCACAATGCGGGGAAGGGTAGCTAATTGATATCAAAGATTTGGAGCGTTGTACCCCCTCCCGCTCCAAAGCCTTGTAATGGAACTGTGCAAATACAAAGATGTAAAAGAAATGAACGTCTGTCATTAAACAATACGGGTCTCAGTTCTAGCTCCCAAGTTCAAATATTCGAAAAATATATATAATTTTCATATCACGTTTCTTTGGGCAGATGTTAAACAAGAGCGTGTATTGCACTTGAATGGAGGGGGTGCGAAAAGTACCTGAGACAAACAAGGAAAAAGGTTGTACGTCATGAATCCGCATGTTCACTTCTTAATTTTATCTTACTTACTTTACTTCTCTCTCAATGCGCCTTGAGCACTCCACAGAGTCGATTAGGCGCTATACAAATGGNGGGGGGGGGGGGGGGGGGGGGGGGGCGCCCCCCATATTTCTTATGGCCCATTGGCATGGGGGGGGGGCGGTAAGTGAGGATTTGTTTTCTTACTTTGTCAGCAGAATGGAAGGAACGTCAACAAAACGTTATCACCCCTAGATCCGTCCCGCATGAAAAGAAAATGACCGAAATTGGCCCTTAAATTATATTTAAAAAATTATTTTAGTGCCAATATGAAACATTTTAAAAGGCTTAAACAGTCATATACCCTTTGTTCAGATGTATAGGCAAGTGTGGTTTTATTTTGTCAATTTGTATAAAAAGCATTACAGCTTTGACTTAAAGTACACACAAATAATGATGTACATACCCCTACACACACAAACACGCATACACACACGTTCGCATTCTCATAAATAGATGGGCATTAATAATTGGTACACTAGACATATAGCTTACATGCTTTAATTTACATAAAACCTCGCGTATCCTAATGAACTATACTCTTAGATCACAAGGTCGAATAAAAACACTGAAATTGCGAGGCACGCTGGCCTTTTATGATAATTATCAACGCCGAATTCCACATTGCTTATGGGAGTGGAAATTGATAATGGTAGAAAATTAAACATTATAACTTTCACCAGTCATTTATGATTTTGGGTTAAAAATATACACTTTCCTTGTGCATATATGTCCAGTAGAGAATCATTTATGTCAGGTTTAAATGTTGCTATCAAGATGTTGAGTACGATTTTATTAAGTTGGAAATGATTGATACCACTTGATACGTCATTTGTGTATTTCATTGTCAAATTACTTTCATTTTATGTTTTAAATTGTAAAGCCTTGTGTTATCGAAAAAAAAGACATGTATACACTTCGTCGGGTGTCGGATGTGATACAAACTTTGCATGTATTATGTATTATATAATATTTTGTAGTTCATTATGTATCTACGTTTTTAATTTATCTACATTCCAATGTTCTTACTGTTCTATATTCATGTTTTTACTCTCAGGACTATGATGTGAAACAGTTTTTTTTTTTTTTACTGATCTTGTTATCCTGAATAAATGTGTTTGAATAAATAAATAAATGTAGCTTTTTCGAAGTATATAGTGTACTGTGCAACGATGTTAAGGGCAGTATATACAGAGATAAGAGAAATATACAATGTTAAATTGCTATCATTAAATGAGGAAAAATAAAATGAACAAACTGTGAAAATTTGAGCAAAATCGGATAATCCATTCAAAAGTTATGAATTTTAACAGTTTTTATTTATATCCCTCATGGGCTCCTTAAATTGGCAAACGTAAAGACACAAAATGGCTGCCAACATGGAGAACTATCCATTCACTTTGTACACAAAATTTCACATTTTCCTCTTTTTCCAGAAAAGTAGACAAAATTTTGTTTCTTCGGTTAAATATATTATTATAGCCACTTCAATTCTGAAGGCATTCCAGAAAGAAAGGTGTTGATTACTTATTTAAAATATGATATTGATCCATTCTCAATAAATTTACATACAAAGTGAATGAGGAGTTCTCCATGTATGACATCACAGATTATGCTAATTGGCTATACGTTGCCAATTTAAGGATGCCCAGCACAGGTGGAAATGATAATTTTGAAAATTCATAACTTTTGAATGGATTATCCGATTTTGCTCAAATTTTCACAGTTTGGTCATCTGATTTTTCTTCATTTATTGACTGTACACTATTGTCTGGGTGTAATTCCCCTTTAAGACCTTGGACGTATATATTTATGAGGGGCCAAGTAACTTTACTGGTAGTAATACAATCTTTGATTCTTATTGTCTGTTTTAAAGGTCGCTGATCACGCTGATATCATATTATTTATCCCTTCTTGTAGATTTAATACATGCACAAACGTATCCATATTTTCCACGCGAAAATAGATAGTTTGTTGCGAACTCATTAATACGGAATTCTTTTTTCTTTCTCCTTTCAAATGCTCTCTGACGCCAGATTTTTCTCTTTTTTTTACTTGTAGATTTAATACATGCAAAAACGTATTAATAGTTTCCACACAAAATAAAGAGCTCGTTGCTTACTTGTTAACACACATGCAATCCTTATTTTTTCCTCATTCAAAAAGGTTGCTGATGCCATACTATTTATGTTCTCCGACTTGTAGATTTAAGACATGCATAAACGTAATCATATTTTCCGACACAAAATATATAGCTGATTGCTTACTTGTTGACACAAAATCCTTTTTNTTTTTCCTCCTTTCATAATCTCGTTGATTAAAATGACAAATCACTCATATCCCCTAATTGTCATGATTGTAGATCCAATACATGCATAAAAGTATTCATATTCTCCTCACAAAATATGAAACACATGTTAAAATGTTGCCACGTAGTCCTTATTTCTATCCTTCAGATACTTCAAAAGCTCAACGATGATGATAATGATGATGAAAGTTATTTAATTCCTTTATTTGTAAATCTGATATATACACATTTCCCACACAAAATATGTAACACATGCACTTGTTGACACGCAGTCCGTATTTCTTTCCTCCTTCAAAAGCTCAATTATTAATCTTATGGCAGGTTTTGCATTTTCCCTACTTTCAATACACGCATAAACGTGAAAAATAGGAGTTCCTATAAGTATTTCACTCTTCAGCAAGCATGAATGAAAAAATCAGACCCCACCATTCCGTCTGTCCTTAGACCATGTAGACAATAGTCCAGCGTGAGTTTAGGCGTTACCAAGGGTTTAGGCCGGTCTATAGTCCAGCTCGAATGGTCTAGTTTTAAAGCCAGTAAATCTTTCCTGATGTAATACATTCTTAAGAGAATAGATATATACTGATTCTCATGTACTATTGGACAAGTTTGGGGAAAGTTTACCCAAATACTTCACCGCATGTGCAAAATAGTACCCACATAACTATTGGTTGATATGACCAACACTCTTACAACAAACTACATGTATTTATAATTATAAAAGAGAGAGAGAAAGTGAATAGAAAGAAGTCAGCTAGAAGCCAACTGTAATTCTAGTCACATTTTGCTATATATGTCATTAGGTTTGACCAACTTTCGGTCATTTCTGACTGGAAATTAGTATAATATTGACTACTTCACCATACGTCTCATCGCTGACTACTCGTCATCTTTTTATATATATCGTCTCTCGGTGTGAACCCAATCATGATTACGTACAATTTTTGTCATCATGTTCTCATCTACAATTTATACTAACATGTATTTTTAGCAAATCGATGATGAAATTTACAAGCGACCTTTTGACCATCGAATTGTCAAACGATAATTTCATGTCTATATCAATACATATCTTTACAATATATCCCCAAAAAATGGCAACGGGGCTTTCAGGAATAATAACTTTTGAAAATGAATATTAAAATAGATGCGGTTTGGCATGTCAAATATATAACTATTCATCTATATTTGGTGAAAATTCCAGGAGATTTGCTTGAGCGGTTACAAAGAAATGAAGCTTTTTGTATCGGATGTCATAATTCCGTTCTGCACAAGTTTGTGAGGATAGAGTCGCGCGATGCACAATGGTTATTTAAACTTCCCACGACTCATTGCTCAAAAGGAATGTTACTGCTTTGGGGTTTAAAAGATAAATAGTAATGTCATTCAAATAATTCATGACAAGCGTGGGTATTTAATTTACATATAAAAGCCCCAAAACAAAAACAGTAACATTCATTTTGACCAGTACATTGGAAGTTGAAGTAACCATTGTCATGATTGTGCTTTACACGTCTCCGTCCTCACAAACTTGTGCGGAACGGAATTATGACATCCGCTACAAAAAGCTTCATTTCTTTGTAACCACTGAAGCAAATCTCCTGAAATTTTCACCAGATATACGTGAATAGTTATATGTGCGACATGCTAAACCGCATTCATTTTCATATTCATTTTCAAAAGTTATTAATCCTGAAAGCCCCGTTGTCATTTTTTTTGGGACATATGGTATATTTATTATTTTGATATTTAACGTCTAATGAAAACAAAATAATTTCAAACATGGCGGTAAAACCGATAACAAAATTCTTATATCAGGTATATGAACTGATCCTCATACTTATGCAAATTACCCTTTTTTAGCGTAAATAAATCCCTTGGACACATAATGTTGCAATATCAACACAACTGCCATTATTCCTACTAATACTTCTGGTAAATTATTAATAATGATAATAATAATTTTACGTTTTAATGGCACTAATTTTATCAGTCGTCCCTAGGCGATCTACAATGTAGCATAATTACCCTGGCCTTAGCAGTGCAGTTGTAAATAGAGCGCTGCATTACAAGGAAAATTCCTACCAGGTACCCATTCACCTCACTTGGGTTGAGTGTAGCACAATGTGGATGAATTTCTTGCTACATGAAGGTTAATTAATTTGGTCTTTTTGGTCTTCTTTGATATGAGCTTTAATTTTCAAGTGTACATGTAATACATTCATTTTTTTTCAATTTTCTGTCATATTTGAGAAAAGGGTACATACATGTATATATAAATTTGCATTGAATTTGGTCAGAATCATAATTGAATATATGGTTGCATGATATCTCATTTCAAAACCTAAAAAGAACGGCGACCTTTTTCACAGAAGTGAAGACGTGATGTATATCTGTCAAAATTTAAATTCAGATCATACATGCCCCAAGGGAAATGCATGTTCACTCTTTTATTCTATGAACTCTCGGTTTCGTCAAGTTTGATGCAACTTTGGTAGAATTGCTGATCATATTGAGTTACATTTTCTGAATATTAGATACAGATTTCAAAGAGGGATTGCAAAAAAAAACAACAATCATCAGTTCTGACTTTGGTACCTTGTCAACATTCGCTGCGTGTATTTCTATCGCAACGCAATACTCAATGCTGGTTGCATGTAATTCTTCAACGTGTGAAAATGTGGCTTACAGAAAAAATGAAAGAAATTGTCTATTTTTACCTCGAAATGAAAGAGTCGAATGCTTTGTTGCTTAATAAAAGCCATTTTGAATAGAGATAAGTGTACGGGTCAGTAATTACTCTTTTTCACGTGTCCCCCATGCGTTAACGACGTGTGATGGTATAACTCGTGGATTTTTCTATTATTCGTGATTGATGTAAATACTTATCTGTGAAAAGGCAATCCCGTCGTATCTGCTATAGATGATTATTGATTATTGTACATGTAATTGTAACTTATCATTTAGGTCTAGTTTGGTGAATTTTTAATATTTGGATATTTCTTTTGTTCCATCCAGGACAAGATTGAAACTAATTTCTATCTTGTGTGCAATTTATCTTGTTAATCGATCATGTCTAAATATGTTTATCACAAATGAATAAATGAAAAAATAAATCAATACTAAGTCTAGTTCTATTGGGAAACATCCTAAGTATGATTAACTATTCATTATCTCATGCTGACTTGAGAATCTTCCACTCAAAGAGAGTCAGTTGTTTTATTGGATAAGAAACATAGATATTTTACAAACACGTCCTCTTCTGGAACTCGAACCATTCTGATAAACAAGTCAGACTGAGAAAAATCGATCATTACGTTGCAGAGAAAGGAATTCGCTGAGTTAAAATTACTTGCATTTTTATCAGGAAATTGTTACATTAGACCTACTTAAAACTTTTCTTTAACATTTTTATACATACATATACCAGTTTTTATTACTTTGGTCGAGTTGCAACTTAAAACTTGCAGTGCTTAATTTAGTGCGTAAATTCAAGTTTTACTGAATTTAAGTATACTGTGTATGTATTTATTGACAAATAAAATAGATATGTACACTAATCGGAGCTTATGAGCGATGAGAAATTGGAAATAGATAATTTCTATAACGAAAAGTGCTCTGACTGTGGCGTGTTGTGAGTTTCACCACAGATTTGACAATAATTCATTCAAGTTTTAGTAAATGGTATATTTCCATTGTAAATATTAATTGACAGATGGAATAAATATTTACACTAAACGAAGCGTACAAATAATGAGAAAATGGAAATTGATCATTCTACTGATGACGACTGCGGTGATTGTGACGTGTTGTCAAATCTACAAGGTATTTGACAAACATTTTAATTCAAGTTTTAGTAAACGATACTTTTTCATTGTATGTATTTATTGACAAATGAAATACATATTTAACACTAAACGAAGCGTACGAATAATGAGGAAATGTAAATTGATAATTTCGATAATGATAACTGAGATGATTGCGACATGTTGTCAAATTCACAACAAGTTTGACATTAATGTATCAAAGTTTGAGTAAATCTAATTTTTGTTCCGTGTAAATACTTATTAATAATTGAAATAAATGTTTACACTAAACGAACCATTCAATTAATGAGGAAATGGAGATTGATAATATTTATAATGATTAATGATTTTAATTGGGAAGAATCTGACAAATATCATTTTCACTGTATGTATTCATTGTAAAATGAAGTAAACATTTATACTAAACGGAGCGTATAAGTAATGGGAAAATGGGAATAAATACTTTCAATAATGATAACTGTAACGTTGTGTCAAATCCAAAACAAGATTGACATTGATGTATGAAAGTTTGTGTAAATCTAAGTTTTTTTAGTGTTTGTATTTATTGAGAAATCAAATAGATACACTAAACGGAGCTTATGAATGATGAGTTGTAGTGATTACACAACAGATTTGAACATACCTCATTAAATTGTTGATAAATCTTAATCTTTTTCAGTGTTTATTGTCAAATTAATTAAATATTTAAACAAAACGAAGGAAAAGGAAATAGATAATTTTCAAAATGATGCACATGGATCTTGGGTGTTATTTGATGTCGATTCCACAACAAATTGACAATGTCAGCTTAGTGGTGTAGTGGTTCTGCCTCTCGCCTTTCAAGTAGAGATTTGTAGGTTCGAATCTCACCCATGTCCTTCAGCAATTAATTCATACACATTGTGCTGCACTTGATCCAGGTGAGATAAATGGGTACCTGGCATGATTTTTCCTTGAACTGCCACACGCTATTTACAGTTGCACTGGTAAAGCTATGGTAATTATGCCTTATTGTAGAGCACTTATGGACGACTGTGTTAGGCGCTATGTAAGAACGTATAATTATTACTATTATGAGTAATTCTTATCATCATTATTGTTGATATGATTGTTATTGCAATCATCATCACCATCATCATCATCATCATCATCATCATTTTTTATCATTATTGTCATTATTATTATAATCAGAAAGTTCCCCTTATTCTGATTTGGTGGGAAACGAATCTTTGTTTATTATTTTCTCCTAAATTCCTTTTTTCTATCAATTTAATTCAATTTGACTGTTAAGGATGTAGTTCACCAATAGCAAGCCGCTAAGAAATCTTGTTCAAGTGATCTGTATTATAGTTAACCACTTGACAGCTGGGACCACTAGTCTCTACACAAAGTGAATGGTAACAACAGAATCTCGTAGTCAATGGGTCAAACCGCGCCAAAACTCTGGAACGACCTCCCACTTGAAATTCACTCTGCCCGATCAATCGCTTCATTCAAAACAGCCCTTAAAACCCATCTATTAAGGGATACCTTTGAGTAGATTTAAGTTGTTATTTTACATGAACTATACTACTATTTTTTAATGTTATTATGATTGCTTGTTATGCGCAGTTGAGTATATTCCTATAGAAATTGCGCAATATAAATGTACAATTATTATTATTATTATTATTAT
>BQKZ01010041.1:6059-18351 GCA_036244855.1 Temnopleurus reevesii | reverse complement strand
ACCTGGGGTTGAAATGGTGGCAGTGACTTGGTTGCTCCCCGCGATGTTCGTTGCTATACAGGCATACTCCCCAGTATTGGACTCAAGTAAACCATCTATTACAACACTGGAATTACTCAGGACCTCAATATTGGTTTCTAGAAAAACAAAGAAAAGAGACAGTTTTAAACAATTTTATGAATATATAAAGATGATTCAAATAAACCATAAATTATAACACTGGAATTACTCAGCACTTCAATATTCGTTTCTAGAAACTGTAAACTGACATTATCTATTCATGGCCAAAATCTATAAGAAAAACCTGCATTAAATACACAGCAATACATACAGCAAATTATAACAGCTCACTAATTCTATTTTGTGTTGAAAATATATGGCTAAGAAAGGTTTGTCAACATAGACAGTTGGTTGCACAATCAAATCTCGGTGTTCTGAATGATTGTTAGCGGCATGTATTGATTTGAACCCCTTATCCTAATATAACGCACAGGAAAATGAATTTCGGTCCACATCAATGTGTGGAAAGGTTTTATACTTACCAAGAACAAGAGCGCTACCATCCTTATGCCACTGTATCGATGGTGTGGGATCTCCTGAGGCCTCACAGTTGAGTGTGACCTTTGAACCGGGCTCAACCATGAGGTCGACAGGGTGGACAGTGAACTGCGGGGGAACTGAAAGAGAAAAGAGAATATGAGACATACAAAATATTTGTCTTGTTAATGATTATTTTTCAGATAGTCTTTTCACCAGCCTGTTTTCACCATTGTAAAATAGCACTATTAATTTCAGCACTTTTTTAAAGTTCACTACAACATAAATTAAAATTATAAGACCTCAAAATACTTCCATATTTGACTTCATTTGAGATGGTCTGGAGATAGTAATTCATAAATTGTATCAGCTGGGATCATAATGATTTTTATTGATGAAACTTTCACTGCAATCGTGGTGTGACGTTGCCAAAATTTCTTCTTTATTTGAGGTTCATTCAACAATTTTTTCAATTATTGTTCAAGGCATGAAAAGAAACATGCTAAAATATCAATATCTATATTCTATTTCTATTCTAAAATACAATAGTTGCTAATACAGTAAGTGAGAAATCATACAGAGGGTATTTCCCCAAAACAGCATACAGAGGGCATTTCCAAGAATAACAAACTCTTCCAGAAACGTCCTGTATGATAGGAGCTGGACATAGTAGAAATGTCCTTTACTTACCAAACACTGTAAGGTACGCGGAAACGTTCCTTACGCCAAGCTCGTTTACTGCGCTACACGTATACGCTCCTTCCTGGTCCTCATCGACATTATTAACCCTCAGATCACCATTCCCCAACACCTCAAACTTGATATCGGTCAGAAGACGCTGACCGTTGAAGAACCAGGAGATGACCGGCGTGGGTACAGCGGTCGCACGACATTCAAAGCGTGCCATGTCGCCCTCTATTGCTGTCTGGTCGGTCGGGGAAGACGTGATTACAGGGGAACCTATTGAAAATCCAGACATTCTTTACTTACTAGTTATTAAGATATGCATGCAGCGTTCTATCTAATGCTTGTAAACCTGTGTGATTTGGTCTTCAGTATTGAGGTGGTGAATTTAATACACCCTTTCTATGAATCTCGTGATAATTATCAATAATCATTTCAATTGATGTATTTATCAGATATACCTTATCTATCTCACACTGATTTATTTCGAAAATTGGATAGGTTGAAAACAGGACCCATTGCATTGCAGAAAATAAATGCCTTCACATGACAATTTGTATACTAATTGAATATTCTGGATAAAAGACAACTAATTTGTGGAGTTTACATACACCATCTCCCCCTCTCTCTAATTTTTCTCTAATCCAAGTTTTTGTATTGTTTTTATATGTATGGAATAAGATGTTTTAAAACCAATCGAATAATGCATGCTGCCGATGAGTTTTTATGCAGTATTTGTATTTCTATTTTATTCATTCAATCATGGTAAAAAAGCCTGCTATCAGCTAGAACCTGCTTTTCAGCAAGGCAGTGAACAAGGTAAAAACATACAAATAAGTGCAACAAAATTATACTGGCTATAATAGTACAGATAAGCAGATGAATAAATACTTAAATGAACAACAAAACACCTGCAACTCACTTCTGACTGTTAGAGAAGCCGGTATAGACGTAGATGAGACCGTGTTTGATGCTGAACAGACGTAAGTCCCTGCATGGCGATTTTCAACTTCCGGAATGGCCAGAGAGCCGTTGGACAAGACTTCCACTCCAAATTGTAAACCACTGGATAACCGCAAAATTCCTGTTATGACAAAACACATTATCTGCATGATAGGGAGGAAATAAAATCTTCCACTTAGTGCACTGTTTTAACCCGGCCTAATCCCAGTGGTTTGAACAGCTGTGTGAGAATTAATATAGTCAGAAAAATATTGTGTATTAGACTTCAATCTATTGAGGGGGTGAACCACCCGCCCTCATTGGGATTAATGCTTTCAAGGAGATTTTACTTATTCTGTGCTTTGGTTCAAAATTATTTTCATTCTTGGTTTTAAAAGTATACCTTAGACCTGAGAAGACAGATTAAAAATATCCATAAAATCTAAATATTGCCATTTTGTGACTATTTTGCACTTGATCCATAGAATTTCTGAATAAGAATTATCACTAAGATTGTAAAAAATATCAAAATTACTGTGAAAAATTCAATATTTCCTATCCCTCCTCTACAGACACATGTAAGCTCTGGTTATGCGTCTAGTAACTCACCTAGCTCAGGTAGTGGAGTATTCCATGTTATAGCAGGGGTGGGCATGCCATCAGCTTCACAATCAAGTAAAACTGCCTCTCCTGTCTCTACCGTCGTATCATTTGGCATGGTGATGAAACTTGGAGCCACTATTTATAGAACGGAATGAAAAGGCAAGATATATTGAATGACAATAAGAAGCATAACAGAACTTGTTACATAGCCCTAAAAAAAAGAAGTGTTTCAAAGCACTCTGTGCATTATTACACAGCAGGGCGCTACAAACCCACTTACCCGCATGCCCGGGACAACAAAATTTAGCAGTTGGGCAAGTAAATGAAACCTTCACTCCCCCAATAGGGCAAGTAACAATTTAATACTAGTTATCTCCTATATGCAAATTGGCATTAGCCATCAATTTAGGGCAAGACAAATGTTTGTTTGGGCAGATGATTTGAAAACTTGGTTGCCTGACCGGGCAACAGGTTTAAAAAATTCTTGTAGCACCCTGCACGGCTATACGTATAGAAAGGCTGCCAAATTTGGTGCTAACTGCATTCAAGGAACTTTTCATACCAAATCACCTCATCTGGGTTGACTGCAGCATATAATTGATGAAGACTATCTCACCCTCTAAAACTGGCCCAACCTGGACATTTTTCTATTCTTTTTGTTTACTTTTTTATTTTCACTCAAATTTTAAAAAATCACAGTAAAATCATCGGAAAAAAAATACAAAAATATTCTGACAAGTCATTCTCAGTAAAAATATTAACAAAAACATCAGAAATGAAACAATAAAAATAATTTCAGATGTTTCAGTACTTTTTGCTCCAGTCTACATGAAATCTGTTCAAAAAAAAATCAAACCGTCCAACCCAATTAAAAAAAGGCATTCTTGGGCATTTAAACATTTTTTTGCCTAAATAACTGCCAAAACTCGTCAAAGAACATAAATCATTTCATTGCCATCATTCCCTATTCACTTGCATTTTAGTTGATAATGCAAAAATTACACATGACCACACATAAGGCTTGCGATTAATCGCTAATGAAAATAGCCGTTCGCGCTCTTCGTCGCATGCAAATTTTGTTCAACAGACTGACCAGTAGCTAATAAACTTTGGGGATTAATTGCCTATGTGTTGGTCCGGGAGAAAACGGAATTAATCCATACCGTAAGTGGGAAGAGTCAACATACGTTGAAACATAATGATTATGAATTTACACTGGTTAGAACAGCTTTAATACCCCATGGACCAGACCAAAAATTTGGCAGTTTGCAACTTTAGTATTAGAGAGCATACAATTACAGATTTCAAGCTTCATGTTCTGACCTTGTACGACTAGTTGCACTCTAGTAGAAACCGAAGTAATTGAGTTGCTTGCAGTACATACATAGAAGCCGCTATCAATGACCTGTACCCCCGTTATCCTTAGCCAGCCCGCAGCCGGCTCTTGAATGCGATCTGTTGGAAGATCACCAACTTCCTAAAAGTAGAAACAATTTAAAAAAAAAGTGAGAGGGAGAAGTTTCATTTGCAGGCTTGTATAATTCCAAGTTGCGGTACCAGATATGCCAACTTTTGAAAATTGGAAATAGGGAGGATTTGCGCAGTGAAAATCCAAGTGAAGCACTTTTTGCGAAGTCGATGCCATGGCTTGAGCCTAGGGCTGCCTCGGGATGGTGGGCATTTCTGCAGTAATTTCAGATGGAGAAGAAGAGACAGAATTCTAGAACTGAAAATCACCATCTGTGATTGAGTTGCTTGCTGTACATACATAGAACCCGCTATCAGAGACCTGTACGCCTGTGATCCTTAGCCAGCCTGCTGCAGGTTCTTGGATGCGATCTGTTGGAAGATCACCGACTTCCTGAAAGGGGAAACAATTTTAAAAATGTGAGCGGGAGAAGTTTGACTGGCAGGCATGTATCATTCAAAGTTGCAGTGACAGAGATGCCAACTTTGGGAAAATCAGAAATAGGGAGGATTTGCACAGGGAAAATCCAAGTGAAGTACTTTTTGCGAAGTCGCTGCCATGGCTTGGCCCTAGGGCTGCCTCGGGAGAGTGGGCATCTCTGCAGTAATTTCAGAAGAAGAAAAAGAGACAGAATTCTGGGACTGAAAATCATCATCTGTGATAGAGTTGCTTGCTGTACATACATAGAAGCCGCTATCCGTGATCTGTACACCTGTCATCCTCAGCCACCCTGCAGCAGGTTCTTGGATGCGATCTGTTGGAAGATCGACAACTTCCTGAACGGAGAAAAAAATGAAAAAAAAACAAACAAAAAAACATGCCATTACAAGATGTGCATTAATATCACAAGGGGAAGAGACCAAATTTTTGGACCGAACTTAAGCTACACAATCCAAAAGACATATGGTAGCATTTTTTACACTACATGCTCCTATCAAGCACTAATTCAAACCCATACTTCAAGCACAGCTACCTGTCTAAAAACAAGGGATGTTGTTGGACTTCCTGAGTCACTGCATGGAAATTCACCCTCTCAACAACAATTTTTAAATTTTGTACCTGTAAAACCATGGCTACACTAACCAAAAGGTCAAAATTCTAAGCCTAATTCCATCCCTAACTTCAGGTCTAACTATGGATTACTAAGTCCTTTCTTCAGTCAATGGATCAAATTGATGAACCGCAAGGGAAAGTCACCTCCCAGCAATCACCACAGTCCAATCCAAGGGTATGTTTTCACTTACAAATAGATCCTAATCCCAAGCCTAACTCTAAGCACAACTACATAGTACTAAGCTTTTTCCATTCAATGGATGGAGTGGGACTTCCTGACGCACTGAAAATGAAAGTCATCCTCCCACCAACCACCACAGACTGGTCAAAGAGGGTATGTTTTCATTGACAAATAGATCGTAATCCCAAGCCTAAATCTAAGCACAACTACATAGTACAGACCTTTCTCCATTCGATGAATGGTGTTGGACTCTCTGACGCACTGCATGGGAAAGCCACATCCCGCCAACAAACACAGGCTGGTTAAAGAGCAGAGGGTAGGTTTTCACTTACAAATAGATCCTAACCCCAAGCCTAAATGTAAGCACAACTACTTTAACCTTTCTCCAGTAAATGGACGGTGTTGGACTCCCTGACGCAACGCATGTGAAAGTCACCCTCCCATTAACCATCACATTCTTATCTAAGGGGATGTTTTCACTGACAAATATATATCCTAATCCCAAGTCTAACTCTAAGCACAAATACATATCACTGACCTTTCTCCATTCAATGGATGGTGTGGGACTCCCTGACGCGCCGCATGGGAAAGTTACCCTCCCCCCAACCACTACAGACTGATCCGAGGGCGTCACTGTAAAGATGATCTGCTGCGTGGGATCTGTGACTGTTAGCAGAGCGGTGGCGGTGTTCTCCCCCCAAGCATTGGTCGCCCGACAAGTGTAGTAGCCACCATCGGTCTGCTGGGTGTTGGTGATAGTTAGACGG
The DNA here is from genome assembly GCA_036244855.1 of Temnopleurus reevesii. Lineage (NCBI taxonomy): Eukaryota > Metazoa > Echinodermata > Echinoidea > Temnopleuroida > Temnopleuridae > Temnopleurus > Temnopleurus reevesii. The sequence continues at coordinate 12,116 of BQKZ01010041.1, read as the reverse complement.
GTTGAGGTTGCCGTGAAGCGATTTCCAGTCTGTGTGGGATATAGAAATAAATGGAATGAAAACTGGTAACCTATTCGCAAGGACAAATCAAGATCAAAATTTCAATACAATAGCATTTTATGGATGAACCCTAAAAAGACTTGGGGAGGGGGCCTATTAGGCCCTTCCCCCTGACATTTTGTGCAACGAGTCCACAACGCAAAATTTTTTAACAGCAAAATTTTCAGAGGATTTTCTTTTACTCATCGCGCAACTTTTGGACCTTTGAAAAAAACATTTCAAAGCCCCCCCCCCCCTGTTTTCTTAGCCTCCAATATACCCCAGTCTTTTTAGGGTTAGTGCTTCTATTCATGTGCTCCTATTTCTCTCATTGTCTCTAATGTAAGCCTTAATCATAGATATATAGAGACCCCGATTGAATGCGATTGAACACAACTCTTGGTTCATTTGACAGTTTACTTCCCCTAAGCAAAGAGTCATGTTGAATTGTGTTCAATCAGGGCTTCTATGTGACTGGGGTTTTATACTCACTGTAATGACATTGTCTTGCGGATTGAGTCAGTCCACTGTCGACGCAGGGCTGCCATTTGTCTCACATTCAAAGGTTGCTGTCCCTCCAGCAATTTTCAATACTGGAAAATACCCCCACTACATAATGGACTTTTCTGTAATGTATACTCACTATAATGACATTGTCTTGTGGATTGAGCCAGTCCACTGTCGATGAAGGGCTGCCGTTTGTCTCACATTCAAAGGTTGCTGTCCCTCCAGCAATTTTCAATACTGGAAAATACCCCCACTACATAATGGACTTTTCTGTAATGTATACTCACTAAAATGACATTGTCTTGTGGATTGAGCCAGTCCACTGTCGATGAAGGGCTGCCGTTTGTCTCACATTCAAAGGTTGCTGTCCCTCCAGCAATTTTCAATACTGGAAAATACCCCCACTACATAATGCACTTTTCTGTAATGTATACTCACTAAAATGACATTGTCTTGTGGATTGAGCCTGTCCACTGTTGATGAAGGGCTCAAAGGTTGCTGTCCCTCCAGCAATTTTCAATACTGGAAAATACCCCCACTACATAATGGACTTGTCTGTAATGTATACTCACTATAATGACATTGTCTTGCAGATTGAGCCAGTCCACTGTCGATGCAGGGCTGCCGTTCGTCTCACATTCAAAGGTTGCCGTCCCTCCAATTATCACTGTAATGGGCTGCGGTGTGACAAAAAATCCAGGTCGACCTGAAATTCAACACAAGAAACAAATTCTAATCATACATTTAAAAAAAAAAAATCATATATGAATGAAGGATTCTTTTAAGTTTGAGTTGAGCGCAAGAAGTAGTGGAAAAATTTCCTGTTATAACATTTGGGATCTGAAACAGATACCTTCTGATTTATAGGTCAGAACTATCTACCAGTAAATCAAAAAGACAATTCTACATTTCTGAAGACTTCACATTACAACTTGACAGTTAGCGCATTACTCTTCAAATATTTCTTGATTATTTATCTACTCTTTCAAGCCCTCATTGCATCAAGATTACCCAAGCTTTAGCCTGTTCTTGCTGGTACACAAGCATTTCAAGGAATGATTTCTTTTTTCTGGATGCCCATTCACATCACCAGGGTATAGTGATACACAATGTGGATGCATATCCTGTAGTGAAAAAAATGAATGAAATGGATGGCAGCCAAACCCACAAATTTATGATTGAAAGATGAGAGTTAAGTATGACAACCTGCTTCCACTCTTTTTGTTTTATCATCTAAGTGCTGGAATTATAATTTTGCAGTACAAAAAACTTCATCAGCTACAACCATAAATAGAGCTTGAAAACATACCTTTTTGAAAATTGCTAAAATCTTCATTTCATTTTTATTATTTGTGTGGATTTTGTACGCACTTTGAGACTTTAAAAATACATGCGTAAGAAATGGATTATAATTATTATCATTACATACAGCACAACCCACCAATTAGATTCACTTCTGCAGACTGACTGAACCTTGTCAAGCCAATCAAAAGCTGGTTGGTTGCTAAGCAACGGTAGCTTCCTCCATTCCCATGATCCAGTTCCTGAATATTTAGATTGCTTGTCGTAACACCTCCATTTTGTGATGTTGTTACATCTGTTGTCATGGAGACGTCTTCTCCATTCAGTTGCCAAGTGATGGTTGCCATGGGGATGCTGGCGATGGAGCATTGTAATGAGAGGGCGGAGCCTAGGTTCCGAGTGACACTGGTGGGGCTTGTTTGGAAGCTAAGACCAAGGCCTGGTGGAAATGGTACAAAAATGTATTTGAGATTCAAATTTCGTTCAAATATACAGTGCAAATTTATTCCCGTTGATCCAATTAAGCATATAACAGGCAGCCCCAAAAGCATTAGATAAAAAGAAATGCATGTTTTTAATAGGTGTAACTTGATTTGTCTGTGTTTTCTTTATAGAGTTGATGCTCATCAAAAAAGCAAAACCCTAAATAGCAAAAGCAACCATGAATGAATTTGCCAGCATGTTATTAAAAAACTAGATGAATCCTCGACCGCGCACGGTCAAAATTTATGCCTCCGCCATCACGCAATCAGAAAGATATGTACGGCTTGTTCCATGCCATCAGAAATCAAAAACATTTTACAAATTTTGGACACTGCGACCTTTGACCCCATGAACCGAAAATCTCATCAGTTCTTCCTCACATACTTATACATAATTGAGCTACACACTGTAAGTTTGAAAGATATTGGTTCAATTTTTCTGTTATAAGTTATAACAATAATGAGCTATATCGGTTGATTTTGTGCAAGTTTTCTGCCCAGTGACCTTTGACCTTTGCCCCACTGAACCCAAAATCTAATCAGTTCATCCTCACATGCTTATACATACTTGAGTCAGGTTTGATCAAAATCTGTACAACAGCTCTTAACCTATTGCGGTAACAAGCTATTTTGGGTGATTTTTTACAAGTTTTTTGGCCCTGTGACCTCTGACCTTTGACCCACTGAACCCAAACTCTAATCAATTCATCCTCACATGCTTATACATACTTGAGCCAGGTTTGGTCATAATCTGTGCAGCAGTTCTGAACTTATTGCGGTAACAAGCTATTTTGAGTGATTTTTTACAAGTTTTTTGGCCCTGTGACCTTTGACCCTTGACCCATTGTACCCAAAATCTAATCAGTTCATCCTCCCATGCTTATACATACTTGAGCCAGATTTGGTCAAAGTCCGTCAAGCGGTTCTGAACTTATTGTTGTAACAAGCTATTTTGGGTGATTTTTTACAAGTTTTTGGACCCTGTGACCTTTGACCTTTGACCTACCTAACCCAAAATCTAATCAGTTCATCCTCACATACTTATACATACTTGAGCCAAGTTTGGTCAAAATCTGTACAGCAGTTCTGAACTTATTGCGGTAACAAGCTATTTTGGGTGATTTTTTACAAGTTTTTTGGCCCCGTGACCTTTGACCTTTGACCCATTGAACCCAAAATCTAATCAGTTCATCCTCTCATCCTTATACATACTTGAGCCAGGTTTGGTCAAAATCCGTCAAGCGGTTCTGAACTTATTGCGGTAACAAGGTCCGGACGGACGCACGGACGCACGGACGGACAACCCGAAAACATAATGCCTCCGGCACCACCTTACGGTGGCGGAGGCATAAAAATCATTCAGACTAAAAAAACAGGCACGATACTGCTCCAAAAGAGAGAAATAATCTTTTCAAATTATGTAAATTTCCATTTCAAAATACAAATTCATTGGAACAATGATAAACCAGGTATTGTTCCAGGTCTGTGTCGCATGCACTTCATGAAATACTAAGGCATGCAAAATTTAGAACAAAAATGTCAAGCATTCAAAGTAGGCTTGTGGTTCAATTATGTGACAAAAAGAGGAATTTTTTTGTGTCACATGGGGAAATCAAAAACTTACTTCAAATATTTTACTCCACTATGCAAGCCTAAGCCTTCTTAAAAAATGCCAAGTTTGAAAAGGAGACAGATGTCCCATACTCACTTGCTAAAGCCAACGTCACCACATCGCTCTCAATCCTCTGCACACCGCTCTGAACCCTACACTGGTAGCTCCCGAGCACATCCTGCGTCACCTGCTCGACGTACAGCGTCCCATTGGAGAACACAGAAAGGCCATCACCTGCACCGACCACCGTATTGCCGCTCTTCACCCAGGAATAAGATGGCTCCGCTCTGCCGATGCTTGCCCTGGCTGTGCAGTGCCACCAGAGGGCTTGGTTGAGGAGCGCGGCCTGGTTGGTTGGGGGTTGTGTGAACTGCAGCACTGCTTGGACTTGGAATGATAAAAATAGAGCATTACCCCATTGAGGACATTACCCCATTGAGGACAATAGTTATTTTGCAACAAATTCAATCACTTTTCCTTCCCTAAATTTTGAAATTTGCATTCTTTTAACATGAAAATATAACGTTACCAAATTGCATTTTCATCGCCAAAACATGTATTGAAGCGTTAACATTTCCAATTTGCGTAAAGACAGAGGACTTCTAAATGTATAATGTGTTGCCAATTTAAGGATTTGTGACAATTTTAGTGATTATTTTCAACTTGAAAATTATCTGCGACAAACAGCAAATGGTGGCAGAATAATAATGGTCAGGTTTGGTCTAGAATTTTTTTTCTCTTTCTTCTCATACATCTGGTATATATTTTTTTTCAGAGCCCTGCATCAAAAGTTATTGAACCAAAACACAAAATGTATTGTATCGACCTGAAAGGGTTATCCCTTTCTTTACTGGGCACTTTCTGAGCAAATTCTATTTTGGTAATTCAATCTCACATTTAAGAAAGAAAACTCAAATAATTCCCCTTGTGTTCGCATTCCTTAGAAAGCTGCGCTCTGCATCCAAGTAAACTTTTATTGGGCCAAGGTGTCATGTCATATTTTGCTCACAAAATTGTCATCTAGAAATCTACATTGAAGAAATTTGCTGAGACCACTTTTCTGACATAATTTGTAAAAGCTGCAATGAAAATTGCTTCATGCCTATGTACAATTTTTTTTTATTGGACATTAATTACATGAGTGCCCTATACATAGGACACTTTTGGTGCATATTAGCATGGATATACTAAAATTTCTTTGTACATTCTACTAACAGGAACACCAAAAAGTAATATTGAAGAATTACCTTGTCTGCTGGTTATACAGATAAAAACAAGAAGTTGCAGTTTCCAAGCGGTGCACTGATCCATGCCTTCAATAGTCTAACCAAGCTGCTACATATTCCTAAAAAAATGAATAAAAAGAATAAATTTAAAAAGCTGTAAGGGTCAGTAAATTACATCTCTAACTGAAATGCCTTATCCGTTTACACCAGTTTTATGGCGATATGTTGGCCCTCGGGAGTATGGTACTATCTGCATGCTCGTTCGCGCGAATAGTTTTAACCAGAACCTCGAGAGTCATTGTATATAAATTTATATACTATACACTTGTACTAGGGTGTCTGCACACTCACTGAAAGTGTCTGCAGAAAATTACCAAAATCGGGCAAAAAATTGTCACTTTTTTCCCTGATTTCATCAGGTAATTACGATATGATCTGCTCCATTTTACCCCTCGTATTTGGTACGTATAGAAAGAGAAAATTCTGGCCATTCTAATGATTTCAGCACGTTTAGATATTTTTACCCATCATAAAGTTACAAGAAATACAGTAGACCCTTCAATTTGTGTATACAGAAGTTGCAATTTCCCCATGCGTTTCCTATGGGAAATCGGGGATACAGAATTTCTCCTAATTTTCAATTTTGTCACAATTTTACTACATGATCTGATTTTCAAATCAAGGAAAAACACCCATCATTGGAAAGAGTGTGAAATTTCCTATTTGCCATTTCAAGCACGTTATAGGTTTCCTGAGTAATAAAGTCATATTTCATCATTTTATACCAAAATTTTAGTTTCTGTGTGTACCATTTCTTAACTACATAGCCTATGGAAGAGAAATGCAGAAAAATCGTCCATATTCTTTCTCTTATTTCTCGCTAAATATT
>BQKZ01010036.1:2789-22897 GCA_036244855.1 Temnopleurus reevesii | reverse complement strand
TCCACCCAACAATCACAAATTAATTTAATATAAATTCAATAAAGGCTTTCATCACGATTAAATGAATGGCTGAAAGCATGGCGATTGTTGTCATGTTTTCTGTGAATTTAGTTATACAACCCCTGCAATAGATTCATCAAGAGTGGATTATGATAGAAATACAGTCAATTTTCACCCCCAAATCATAAATTCAATATAAATCCAACTAAGTGAAAATGTTTATATCTTTATGAACTCTGACTGTAGTGTAATCACATTGGGTGACTTCAAGTATTAGGTGTTGTTGTTGGTGTTGAGAGAGCAAATCGGCCCGTAAACCGAGCTCCAACACTGTTGGTCAGTTTACAGAAGCGATACGATCGCTGCATCGATCGCCCAACACCAGCAACAATACTGAGTGACGTCACGCGCGCTCGCACAAAGCCTCTAAAAAAGGTCGATGATGAAATTATTTTCATTCGAAATCCTCAAATTAATTTATTTTAATTCATACAAATGGTGTATTCTTTTTCAAAATTGAGAAAGAAAAATATTGCCTTCCAAAATAAAGTATGTGGTTTCTGTTTTTATATGCAAGTTTCAAAAGTTAAATTAATCACCGACATGTCATGAGTTGTCGTAACGAAACTGCTACTGTTCTGCGAGTCAAAAACAAATGCATGATTTCAACACCTACACCAACACCGAACTTGAAGTCGCGATTTTCCCAATCCCTATGAGTTGGTGTTAAATGAAGAGGAAATTGCATGTAATTCGTCAACATCGACCGTGATCCGCGGTTCAGCAGACGACATTCAACACCAGCAATCAACAAAAAGGACCGGATATACATCAGAATCTTGCGAGGTCAACCCCAACACGAACAGACTTCAAGTTTGGTGTTGAGGCTGGTGTTGGTGTTGCTGCAACAACAACACCGGCGTTCAACACCGTACTTGAAGTCACCAAATTTAATCACGTTTTTGAGCCATTTACAGTCTCACATGCATGTACAAAAGGTGGTGCTGCGGCATAACTATATGTCAAAATAATAGTATTAAAAGTTGCGCAAAACTTAAAAGAAAAAAGTCAGTGAGTCTCGCGGTGAAAAAAATTTGCGCCGCGAAGTGATAGCGAAATTTTTGAGAGGGGTAATTGACCCCCCCTGTTGGAATAGGGTTCAAACAATTTTCGGTTTGCACTTTGAGTTTACCTTGTCCACCTCTTCTTTGTACGACCTCTACAACCTCCGAATCTAAAGGATGAAAGTGGAACATTGACGATAATGCAGTTATTAGCCAATCTCTTCTGTAGCTCAGATATTATTAATAATAATAATAATAAATGCAATTTACATAGCGCACGTATCCACTCTGCAGAGTGCGCAAGGCGCTTTGCATTATTGCTGTCACAAGTTTCGTCAGTGAAATATCTCAAACATTATGAAGTTTCTCTAAGAATTTTTTAACAATTGATTGCAAGTTGCAGTTGATGGGAATGCGCTAATCAAAATCATCGTTCCTTGCACGTTTTGTTAAAAGCGCATTACAATTTGCAACTGATTTGCAGTTGATTTGCGATCAATTGCAACTTTTGAACAACACTCCCAAGGATTGGTTAGCTCAGACAAGGTAGTTATACTCCAAGAACTCAACCTGCAGACTTGGTTTCCGATGAGTCTTTATTTTAAAAAAAAAAGAAGAGGGGAATAAACCAGTAAAATTAGCACTAACTTTATTATTTACGAGATAACCACATGACCCTCTCTCATCCATTTTGCTTTGTTCCCTAACAAACGCAAGAACCGTAAATCTATTAAACAGAAACTTTTCCCTACGAGCAACCCCCCCAAATGTAACCCTCACGCCTGCCACGGCGAAACCGCGCCATTATAGCACCGCCGCCATGTTTGCTCATTNAAAGCATTTGGTAGTAACCGTTCCATCCCTGGAAAAACTTTGTATTGATGCTAAAAACAAAATAAAGACGATCTATTACAAATTTCTGAGATATACGTATTCAATTGAGTTTTATTTTTCATGAGCAAGGTTAAAAGGAAAAGTATCACTTTTTAAACTTTGCAAAGGTCAGATTCAAGATCTAAAGAAGGATATAAATAGCAATATGGATTCTTCTTTAAAAGAGGAGTCTTCCCCAAAATAATATTTCTATAATAGAAGCAGAAAAATTGATGAGTAAAACAAAAAAGTTTGAAGAAAATTGGACCAGCAATATAAAAAAAAAAGTTATGTATCTCTAAAGATTTGGAAAAATGAGCAAATGAGTGAAACTTTTCAGACATGTTGACAGTTTGATAACATCATGATTGTACTACTAACCAGAACTTTTTTATATTTCTGGTGCAAAAATCATCATTGCTACAGAAAGTGTGTACTAATGTAATCATGCAAAAAGGGATCTACATATCTATCATGAATATATCCTTCAGTTCAAGTTTTGAGGAAATTATACTTTGGGTGAAAAAAGTTACCATTTCATAATATTGATATGAATATGATAAATGGTTAGTTGTGCACCAATGACATCATCAATTGCCAGTTTGTCTAAATATTCAAACATTCATAACTTTCTTATTAGTTGTTCGATTTTTCTCAAACTTTTTTTGTTTTGTTGATCCGAATTTTCTGCTCCTGTTGAAGAAATAATAAACCCTTACCAGATCTGCTTGGTTGCTGTTCAACCTCTGGTGAATCTCCAACTATAAAGTAAGATTGAAACACAATTGTTTTATTAAAGGAACATGATTGCAAAATTAGTATAATCATCCTTGTCCGGTCCAACCTCGCTATAAAGAGCACTGATATAATGAGATTTCTTTATAAAAAGATAGTTTTCCTGGTCCCATCTCTTTGTATTTTATTTTACTTTGGCAATGATATAACAAGGTTTTGATATAAAAATATAATTTCTCTGGTCCCAAGACCTCCTTATAACTAGGTTTGACTGTATTACTCACATTGTAACTACAATGCCTACAATAAATTGATAAAATGTTCTAATATTGGATTATAATAGAAATTTGGTTAATGTTCACCCCATAATCAAAATAAATAAAAGGCGTTGAACAAAATTAAGTGAATGGCTGAAAGGGTGACCATTGTTGTAATATTTTCTGTGAATTTAGTTATTTAGTTAGTATGTAGGTATTACCTTCATAGCAAATGTCCACCCAACAATCACAAATTAATTTAATATAAATTCAATAAAGGCTTTCATCACGATTAAATGAATGGCTGAAAGCATGGCGATTGTTGTCATGTTTTCTGTGAATTTAGTTATACAACCCCTGCAATAGATTCATCAAGAGTGGATTATGATAGAAATACAGTCAATTTTCAAATCATAAATTCAATATAAATCCAACTAAGTGAAAATTTTTATATCTTTATGAACTCTGACTGTAGTGTAATCACATTGGGTGACTTCAAGTATTTGGTGTTGTTGTTGGTGTTGAGAGAGCAAATCGGCCCGTAAACCGAGCTCCAACACTGTTGGTCAGTTTACAGAAGCGATACGATCGCTGTATCGATCGCCCAACACCAGCAACAATACTGAGTGACGTCACTCGCGCTCGCACAAAGCCTCTAAAAAAGGTCGATGATGAAATTATTTTCATTCGAAATTCTCAAATTAATTTATTTTAATTCATACAAATGGTGTATTCTTTTTCAAAATTCAGAAAGAAAAATATTGCCTTCCCAAATAAAGTATGTGGTTTCTGTTTTTATATGCAAATTTCACCGACATGTCATGAGTTGTCGTAACGAAACTGCTACTGTTCTGCGAGTCAAAAACAAATGCATGATTTCAACACCAACATCAACAACGAACTGAAGGTCGCGATTTTCCCAATCCCTATGAGTTGGTGTTAAATGAAGAGGAAATTGCATGTAATTCGTCAACATCGACCGTGATCCGCGGTTCAGCAGACGACATTCAACACCAGCAATCAAAACAAAGGACCGGATATACATCAGAATCTTGCGAGGTCAACCCCAATACCGTACTTGAAGTCACCCAATTTAATCACCTTTTTGAGCCATTTACGGTCTCACATGCGTGTACAAAAAGTGGCGCAGCGACATAACTATGTTTTAAAAGTTGCTTGAAAGAAAAAAGTCCTGAGTCTCGCGGTGAAAAAACATTGCGCGGCAGAGTGATATCGAAATTTATTGAGGAGTTGTAATTGGGTTTACCTTGTCCACGTCTTCTTTGTACGACCTCTACAACCTCCGAATCTAAAGGATGAAAGTGGAAGATTGACGATAATGCATTTATTAGCAAATCTCTTCTGTAGCTCAGATAATAATAATAATAACAATAGATGCAATTTACATAGCGCACGTATCCACTCTGCAGAGTGGTCAAGGCGCTTTGCATTATTGCTGTCACGAGTTTCATTAGTGAAATGTCCTAAACATTATGAAGTGTCTCTCACAATTCTTTAATAAACAAGGGGGGTGTTGTTCAAAATTTGTAATTGATCGCAGGTTGCAGTTGTTGGGAACGCGCTAATCAAAATCATTGTTCCATGCACGTCTTGTTAAAAGCGCATTACAGTTTTGCAACTGATTTGCAGTTGATTTGCGATCAATTGCAACTTTTGAACAACACCCCCAAGGATTGATCAGCTCAGACAGGGTAGTTATACCCCAAGAACTCAACCTGCAGACTTGGATTCCAAAGGGTCTTTATTTTAAAAAAAAAGAAGAGGGGAATAAACATGCAAAAGTCATCAAAGAGAAAAGAAACAGCGATCAGAGGCATTGTCTATTATAAGCCAGGCACCATCATGCCAGAACAATAGACCACTTTAGTATTGTATTCAAATTTATTTACGTTTGACCCAAGATGAACTATGCATATCGCTGTCGAGAAATAATGAGTATAATATTCAGAATGCTACTTGCTTACATTAATGTTGCTAGGTTGGACAAACATTGTAGCTTGACCAACCTAGCAAAAAGCCACTGCATGCTATCCACATTTACTTCTATTGAAATGCACTTATGTCATATCAGGTGTACAAATAGTTATTTGTACATTATTCATGTGGAATCTGGCGCATTAAAAGTACCCCTATTATTATCATTATTATTGTGCGTTTGACAAAGAAGCGTGCATAAAATTTTAATAAGGTACATTACAAAAGCGGCCTATTGAAGAATTCATAGATTAGAGTCTGCAGCTTGAATTCTTGGAGTTAGCTAGCGTACATGTAGCTGAGCTAACCATAAATACAATGTCTTTGTAGAAACTTGGGGATATACTGTAGAAACCTGAATTATCTGTTAGATTTGATTTGATTTGATACATTCATTTAAACATAGTTCCCAGTTCATCTCATGCTGTTTTTCAATGGGGCCGTGCAGTAAAAATACATTCAATTACAATGGATTATAATTACAACGTGTACATTATACATTAAAAGTACATATAACAAACGTGGATTTAAAATGAAGTATTATTAACACTGGAAATACATGAATTAAAGAAGTTAAGAAAAATTCAAAGAGATGAGTTACTGAATTGATAAAATGAAACTTACAGAAATGTCATACTTTCTTTGCCATGGACATTGTTGATCAACATTATGTTTATATCACTTTCTATAATTCACGAGGCATTGAAAGGGTATTTGAGGTGAAAAAAAAATGTATAATTTGTTTATTGCCTAAAGGCATAAAATTAACCAAATATGAGTTTATCCGTCATGATGTGGATAATTAGTTGAGCAGTAAGAAGTAAATGAACGGCTTGTTCGTGATCGACTTAGGTTCCATACAGTATGTCCGACTAAGGGAGTGTTGTTCAAAAGTTACAATTAATTGCAAGTTGCGGTTGATCGGAACGTGCTAATCAAACTTATTGTATCATGCACGTCTTGTGAAATGCACATACCGAGCGCGAATGAAAATGCGTGTTACAGTTTGCAAAGTTGCAGTTGATTTACAGTTGATTTTGAACAACAACCAATAAGGCTATGTTTGAGCCTTTTAGAATGCCTGTGGATTCTTATGTATGTCCGTCCCAATATTTTACTGTTCGATTATAGTCTTTGGTCTTCAAGAAGAANGCGGAGAAACAGGTGTGTTGGATTATATTCTTCTTCTCTTGTAAATTGATCTTGAATATCTATTCATTTGAACACTCCCTTGCTATGTGTAATAGAGTTGAAATGTGGAAAGGAATCCGTACTGGTTGGCAGCTCTGGTATTATAAGCCAGGCACCATCCCGCCAGAACAATAGAACACTTTAGTATTGTTTTCAAATTTATTTACGTTTGACCCAAGACGAACTATGCATATAGCTGTCGAGAAATAATGAGAGTATAATTGTCAGAATGCTACTTGCATACATTAATGTTACTAGGTTTGACAAACATTGTAGCTTAACCAACCTAGCAAATAGCCACTGCATGCCATCCACATTACTTCTATTGAAATGCAATTATGTCATATCGGGTGAACAAATAGTTTGTAATTGTGCGTTTGACAAAGAAGCATGCATAAAAAGTGAATATGATTAACAAAGTGGCCTATTGAAGAAGTCATGGATCAGAATCTGCAGCTTGAGTTCTTGAAGTATACCGGTAGCTTGTCTGAGCTAACCATTTGGATGAGCTTACCATAAAGTCAATATATTTGCAGGAATTTGGGGGTATAAAACCTGCGTCATCAATTAGAAGTTTCATATTTCCTAACATTTCTGCTGAAAGTAGGAAAATGTAAACGGTCTCCTCAGTTAACAACCGAGATGACACGTTTTCTAAGGTGTCTTTTGAGGGCAAACAAAATGCAACTTATAAACCTAAAAACTACATCTAGAAAGATTCATCAAACTTTTATTCATTTCTGCATCAATTGTCACAGCATTGAAACGTCATGCTGCAATATGAATGGAAAAGATATTACACATGAGAGAACGCACATGACTCATTTCCTTGATGAAGTTAAAGGCTAATTTTCATCGCTGATAATCCTAAATGAAATGAAGATGCCATTATTATTCCTCTATTGCCTCATACAACATACCCATTGTATACTTCATTTTTTTGGTCTTTGACGCTAACCTCCATATCTTTTTGCTAAAAGCAAACAAATAAGGACCAGTTTGGCACATTGCATTGTGATTTCTTGGATTTTTTGCATTCTGATTTGCCATGGACACTGTTGATTTTTCACATCACTTCCTGTAATTCATTAGACATTGTAAGCACTATTGATTGAAAGGGTGGCTAGAGTATAAAAATATAATTTGTGTATTGCGTGTAGGTATACAATTAACTAAAGATGACTTTATCCGTCAAGATGTGGATAACTAGTTGAGCAGTAAGAAGTAAATGAACGGCTTGTTCGTGATCGACTTAGGTTCCATACAGTATGTCCGACTAAGGGAGTGTTGTTCAAAAGTTACAATTAATTGCAAGTTGCAGTTGATCGGAACGTGCTAATCAAACTTATTGTTTCATGCGCGTCTTGTTAAATGCACATACTGAGCACGAATGAAAATGCGTGTTACAGTTTGCAAAGTTGCAGTTGATTTACAGTTGATTTTGAACAACAACCAATAAGGCTATGTGTGAGCCTTTTAGAATGCCTGTGGATTCTTATGTGGGTCCATCCCAATATTTCACTGTTCGATTATTATAGTCTTTGGTCTTCAATAAGAATTTAAGATTCAAAATTGTGAAAACTAAACACATTTTTATTGTAATGGACTCTTGGGATCGGTTTTATATGTATAGTACAACCAAATTATTTTAAGGGGCCTCTGATATCCTCTGAAAGATTCAATATTTTGAAAACTTAACACATCTTCAGTTTCATGGAACGTTAATTGCATGAGATTGGTTTTATATATGAGATACCAACTGGAAAATTATTTGGAGGGGCCCCCCGAAATCCTCTAAAAAAATAAAAATCTACTTACCACCAATTATGAAATCACCAGATAATGGCGCTTCCTTGTGAGAGTTGTCTAGAAATATAATATAATGGAAAAATACTTCCGGTAACAATTTGACTATAGGTTTTAAAATATACATAAGAAAACAAAATTGCTCTTATCTATAGCCCGTTGTCACATCGCCATGACCCTGCCCTTTTAGAGCCTATAAATACACTATTTTTTTGAGCTCCAGCTTCACTTATATGCTCACTATACCTTACCTTATAATTTTGCATGTACATATAGTGACAGACTTAACAGCTGAGGAATATGATACACAGAAAGTACATGGAAAATAAAGAAAAGCTAGAAAAAAACATTCATAATCATTTTCTGGGTCTTCATTTACAGAACTATGCATGAAGTTTTTGTAATTTGTGCATGAAAAGCATGAAAAAGGGTCCGGTTGGGCTATTTCTATCGGGTTGGTTAGGGAGAACAACCAAGCAATGTCAGGGCTGCCAAACTTATGTTAGACATTTTCATTAATTTTACTTGGGAGGATTCTACAGACAGCAAAAATGTTTTTTTTAATGATTTTAATGAGAGAAATTATAATACTTCCAATTGCTGAATCAAATATCTTGTTCATGTATTTGTTTGTGTCAAAAATTATTCTCCTTTTCATAATATATTTTAGTGGATCTCCAAGAGAAGAGCTAAAATGGGTTATTCCCACTTCGAGCCATATCTTGAGTGTCCAAGTGGTCTGAATGGGGCCAAGACCACCTGCTGTGTGGTTACGCTGAATCGAGATAGATAGAGAGAGGTCTGGTCGCAGAAATTCTGAGTCAGCAAAGAAAGCAAAGATTAATTGGCACCACATGCTCTAAGGGGCCTTCGCTTCATCTCTTCTCATTCTAGGTACGGTCTTCATTAACGCATGACTGGTCAACAAGATCAATCAAATTTCCTTGTCTTGGATTATTTTGGAATTTTATAGCTGCATGTTACGTCTTCTACACAACATTCTACACAACATTTCAGACACGCCCCCTCTCTCGAAAAACAAATCTGTATAAATTATTCTTGGTTCCCCTTCCCACAGACCGCATACCATGGACGCTACTCTAAAGGAAACATTATCAGCAACTATAAGCGCCCAAATTCCTTTTTATAACAACAGTTATATTGCCAGGGATCTTTGGTCTTTATTGTAAATGAAAAACGCCTTTATTCAAGCATTCGCAGCAGTATTCTGGTCTGTATTTATTTCTTTCATTTGTACTACCTTGGCACCTAAAATAATTCCTGAATCTTGAAATGTCTTGTGTATGGCCCCGGTCACATAGAGGCCCGGAAGCAACACGATTCGACAACTTTTTATTCACAGGCAGTTAACTCTGAAGTTGGCAAAGACTCGTGTTCAATCGTGTTCCTTCCGGGCGTCTATGTGACAGGGGCTTAATTTTGGCAGCCCCAGAATTTGGCCTTACAAAAGTGGTCACTTGAGGAGAAAAATTTTAAATATCAAAATTGAAAAACTAACTCACGATATCGTTGAAGACGAGACTCGCCCCAATTATCCACAAAATATCCTTGAGAATTAGGAATTGATCCTGGAAAGAAAAAACATGAACATAAGAGGCAATCATAGCAAAATCATAGAGATCTGGATTGTGATTCGAATAATTATGGGTGCATTGACTGAGCATATAGTGTATACCTGAAATCAAGCTTCTTGGGACAGTCACAAATTGACCTGGGTTGGTTCCTGCGCTGCAAGTTCGAGCCCTGTCACGTCTTTAGTATGGTGACGGTAAAGGTCAGTCCTCTTTCTCTTTCTTCTTCTCCTGGCATAAATATTCAAATTTCAATGATACACGCCGTAAAACTCATTCTCTCTCTCTCTCTCTCTCTCTCTGGACACTTTGTAGGGGTGCGCAACAAATGCAAATTTATGTTACTCACTGTGAGCAAAAGGGACAAAGTAAGTAACCAAAGTAAACCGACTACCCTGGGGTATTAATAGTGGGGCACTCCACATTCATTTTGAATATAAATTTGTAAAAATAGATTAATATCCAATTTAGAGAAATGATTTGACACAATCCTTTCAAGAATACTTGCAAAGTTGATAAGAACAAAGTCAAAGAAAATCCAACGTTATGTTTTCTTCTTAAATAGAAGGAAACAGAAACTCTCTATGCAATACAAACACGAAAAATCATAAAACAAAATAATTACCTTGTTACACATTAACAATGAATTAATCCAGACAACAATTCATGGAACTAATATTATGCCCAGTTGTGCATTATTGCATGGCAATCACACTATCATATACACAGATATCCTGTTCATCATATTGCACCATTAGAACATGCACGCTTTGACTGGCCATGCATTTTCAAAAATTAAGTTGCTATCTGAATTAAAACGGGGAAACTTTGCAAGACATTGATGTGCTTT
Organism: Temnopleurus reevesii; assembly: GCA_036244855.1. Taxonomy (NCBI): domain Eukaryota; kingdom Metazoa; phylum Echinodermata; class Echinoidea; order Temnopleuroida; family Temnopleuridae; genus Temnopleurus; species Temnopleurus reevesii. The sequence continues at coordinate 12,534 of BQKZ01010036.1, read as the reverse complement.
CAGTGGACTAAGAAAAATAAGATGACCAAACTCTGACAATTTGAGCAAAATCTGTTACAAAGTTATGTATTGTCAAAATCTTCATTACCAAAGTCCATTCATGGGAATCCTTGGGAAGGCAACTATGATAGAATTTGTGATGTCATCATAGAGAACATCTCATCATCTTTGTAAACAAAATTTCAAATTTTCCTATCTTTCAAGAAAAATGTCAAAATATTCATTTTCGTTTGAATATGACAGAGTCAAATGAATTCCGCAAGCATTTTTGAACAAAAATGGAGTTTCCTCATTTGATATATTGATCCATGTTTTAAAATAAACTCATAAATGAATGGGGAGTTCTCCTTGATGTCATCAGAGTTGCCAACTCAAGAAAGCCCATCAGAGGAGTTAAAGCGATAGACCAGTTTTGGGAGGAGGGCGCTGCAGATATTTAACTAGTATGCGAGCTGCAGTAAAATCATTATCATAATGCAGTTTTTCAATAGTAAATTAGAGCATATTCATAGTTTGTTTGAATGAAATTGACCTGGAAATGGCTTAATTATCGCAAAATAAAAAACCATGCTGTGGTCGTACCTCCCAAGCACAGCATGCTTCACGTACAAAATGAACGCGAACTCACACACCGCAGACAATACTACTGATCGCACCGCCCATTTCAGGCCGACGCTCCCCCATTCAAAAGCACTTAGCACATGCACACCGTAGGAATAAAGGCTGAATGACGTGTTCGGCGTAAAATACACAAAATACGAGCACAAATGTACTCCTAATATCCTACACAGATACATGTATATGTAGGCATGTAAAGCAACTTGTGAATACATCAGCTAGTTTAACATCACTTTCTGCATCCCGGTCATTACAAATCTATACCTTTAAAGTATGTGACTTGTACTATTAGTTTGCGAGCTGCAGTAAAATTATTACCATAATGTAGTTATTCAATAGTAACTTGTGAATACATCAGCTTGTTTAATAACATCACTTTCTGCATCCCGGTCATTACGAATATATACCTTTAAAGTAAACGTTGAAAATACATAATTTTTAACAGATTATAGAAAATTTCTCAAATTTTAAGTTTGTTTTTTATTTTTCATCATTCTCTGACAGCACATCATTTTCAAGGAAAATTTCCCTTTAGCTTGCTATCTAAATGTTATACTGGTGAGAATGGCAGATAAACTAAATACATTATGATTTTCAAATGCGTACATACCTGTTCTATGTGCTGTAGTGTAAAAATACAAAAAGAAATATAAAAGAAAGTTGAAAAATGTGAATAAAACAAAACTGGATAATGTATTATTACAAATAATAACGTATTCATAATAATAATATTCATAATAATTAATAATAATGTACTATTTCTCCTTTTAAATTTTATAAGTAAAACTACATGTAGGAATGCCTATGGACTAATCCCAAGAGAAAATATTTTGTTTGGTTGCCCAACAATACCATTTCTTGATCTTTTTTTTGTTTTGACTACATTCTATGAAGTGTGTTTAAAATCTTTTACCTGGAAACACCTGTATGGATAAAGCCGTCTATTGGAAAATAATGATTTACGTACCACGAAATGGCAATAAGATATTTGAAAGGACTATGAAATCAAATATATTACTAGTTATGTATTCTTATTTTTCAGGAACCAAATGTAAAAACGAGACCCCATAATTTAAAAAAAAAGGATTTTTTTACCCTGGCTAGAACCAATGGGTATAATTGGAGTAAGAAGTCTCTTAGTTTTTCCAATGTCTTTGTTCTCCAATATTGTATGTAAAGTGAATACACAAGGAGAGAATGCCAAAATGGAAGCGTCATGGGTTAGTAGTTCTGACTCCTGCCTTTCATGCAGAGGTCCGCGGTTCAAGTCCTATTTATGGTAGAACATATTCCTTGAAATGCAAACACGCCTCATAAGCTGCTATTGCTAAAGCCAGGGTAATAATACTGCATTGATTGCAGAGTGCCTGGAGACTGACTTCTAGCAGACGTAATTAGCGCAATATAAGAACTGCATATTATCATCATTATTATTATTATTACATGTATCATCATTATTATTATTATTATTATTATTATTATTATCATTATTATTATTCAAACAGGATATAACTTACTGATTGGATTTCCATTTTCATCAAGTGATACTGCAATGCTTCCTTGAGGAAGAGCGCCATCTATGACAAGAAAAATATAAAAGAATCAAACATTTGTGCATTTGCATTAAAGCATCCAAACAATAATGGTAGCTGGAAAAAATGGATTCCACACAACTTTTTTAAATACTCCTCTTTTCTTATCACTTTTGGATTAGATCAGTTCCATACAAAGATCGTTTATTTTTAATCATACATGATACAATCACTTGTTTCGTGGTAAAAAGGATAAAAGATAAATTATCCCTAATGTAATGCAGTCAAGGTTTAGTTGTTTTTCACATATTTGATGGCATCACCACCTTTCCCATTTTCAAATTGGGTGTTTCAGAGGCTGTTGCTAGAAATTTGCGATCAATTGTAAGTTGCAGTAGATAGGCACATGCAAATCAGAGCACATAGTGCACAAATGAAAATATTATGTTTCAATTGCAACTGATTTTCAGTTGATTTGTGATTTGTGATCAATTGCAGTATTCTAGCGAGACCTCCTTAGATATATTAATGATTTTCATAAATCAAAATATGATTATTTTTCAGTTTGTAAACTTTCAGGTACTGGATCCTTGATTACACATTTGACTCTCTTTCTACCAAATTTTCAACCACTGTTTTTGCTACAAATCAGCGACACTTAATGTCATCAAAGATGATCAGCTCTCCATTCATTTTGTGGAAGAAATTTCCAATTTTCTCAAATTTCTAAAAAGTTACAACATTCTCCCTAACCTTGGCCAACAAATGTTGAAAAAATTTGCTTTCTACATAATATAATTCGCCCAAGGGACATAGAAAACTTTTTGAGAAGACATAAAACCAAACGTAATGAAATTCATTTTTTAAAGATGCTGTTCAAATTATTCTCCTTATATAAAAGAAGTAAAATATATAAGGTGGACTTTTAACTTTAAAAAGGCTGCCGAATGGAAAGTCTTGATTGTGAGTTAAAGGTAAATAATATGGAAAAGTAACTTTAAAGTATTCACAAAAGCTAATACACACATAAGAAAATTCCTTCCCTCTTATTTTGTGCACAGAAATGCCAAACAGATGTTGCGCTCATTCACTGATTAAACAGGGAAGCTACATTCTTTTCTGAAACCATATTGTGAAGATTTGAATGAAGTTGTTCCTTAATTAAAGTCCATAAAGTCCAAAAATAAAGTCCATTTTAAATGCATATTGCAACAATTCTGGATGAAATAATGGCAAAGTTCTGTGAATGAGTGTCTTTTAGAATATCAAGAACAATCCTGAAGAAAGTTATAAACAAGTTCATGGCATCTTGTCAATAGATACCAAAAATCTGGCTGCAGTTTGAATGGACATTTATATAACCTGACGAATTGACTACTAAATTATGTAATTCCTATAGGCTTTGTGTGAATATTTCCTGATTCCGACTTCTGTTGAAAAATTCAAACAGTACCTTAAGACTCATCATTTCATTGCCTGTTATTCATAACTCCAACTTCCTACCTTTCCTCCACCTTTCCTTGAATATTCTCTACTGCACGTTGAGCATACAGCAGGATACCATATGTCCCCCAAAAAAATGACAACGGGGCTTTCAGGATTAATAACTTTTGAAAATGAATATGAAAATAAATGCGGTTTGGCATGTCGAACATATAACTATTCACCTATATCTGGTGAAAATTTCAGGAGATTTGCTTCAGTGGTTACAAAGACATGAAGCTTTTTGTAGCGGATGTCATAATTCCGTTCTGCACAAGTTTCTTTTATCTTTTATCTTTTAAACCCCAAAGCAGTAACATTCCTTTTGAGCAATGAGTCGTGGGAAGTTTAAATAACCATTGTGCACGTCTCTATCCTCACAAACTTGTGCAGAACGGAATTATGACATCCGATACAAAAAGCTTCATTTCTTTGTAACCACTCAAGCAAATCTCATGAAATTTTCACCACATATAAATGAATAGTTATATATTTGACATGCCAAACCGCATCTATTTTCATATTCATTTTCAAAAGTTATTAATCCTGAAAGCCCCGTTGTCATTTTTTGGGGGACATATGGTAGATTTGGGACATAACAATTTGAATCTATTATTATCATTGTTATTATTATTATCATTATTGTTATTATTCTGGCGAAGATTTAGTTTCATGCAGTTTACACTGACCTCCTCTTGTCCTAGTCACAGGTGTTTCTGCATCTGAAAATGGAAAACAAAAGTAAAATTTTGAAGATCTTTTAGCCATTTTAGGAATAATGCATGACACTTAAATAGAATGCACTTGAGCTTTATACCTCAATAATCATTCTGCAAGAGCGCAAGAGGTGCTCAAGTATTCGGCATGTGCGATCATAATTCACCTCTAGCATACTATACAAATTGGCTTTTCAAGTTGGCACGGCACGCCACTAATTTCAGTAGTATTGAAACACACATGGACAGTGAACTTGCACATTAAAAACAATGCTGAAACAGAATACCAGTGTTTATGCACTTGCAAGTTCGTCTTCTGCATGTGGTATGTTCGCTATCATGGCATGACCCATAGATGTCAATGTCTAAAACCATACATGTTATTTAATAGATTCCGAACATGATCAGGGCTCCATTACAATGAAGTTTTCTCTATATATTTCCACCTCGAGTGGTCATTTGTGAGTTGGTAACAATGGGTGACGATCATTCATATGTGACTGAGGACAAAATAAAAGCAATTTGGTACAATTTTAATACTACTAAAACATCCATTTTGAGGCACTGTGCTCAGTGAAGTGTGTTGATATGGATGATGCATATTTACTTATCTAGTTGAACAAACTTTTTGATCCAAATCTATGATACAAAGATGCATCTTAAAGGGATAAACAATCCGTCATCTACGGAGGATTTTCTCCCATTATCGGAAAAAACGAATGCTATTGCCCAGAGCCCTGGAGCACAGTTTCGGAAAAGGAGTTAAATGTCAGTAAACCATTATCTAACCCTGTCCAATTATTCAGTCAGCTTGAAAAGTAATCAGACAATTTTATAAGCAAAATATCTATAGAGACCGACGCGAATTGTTTTGGTTGTTACGTAATTGGCGCCACTCTGTCTGGATGTGGTCATGTCCCCTGGGATCTATGATAGAGGGAAAATTCCCTCAGAATGATTAGTCTCGATAAATAGTCCATGTTTATGTGTTTTAGAATGCCTCCATAATGTCTATGCATATACTTTAGGTGGAATGGATAACATAATTACTCCTTACGAGACTAGGGTACGGGGATTCTTTCAAATCCGAAGCTTTCATTTCAAGCTTCGGTCGAACTCGTATCCGAGTGAGCGGGCTGGGTCTAGAGTGAGGTTTGTATACGAGTCAATGTAATTTCCTTTCTATTACGTAATCCCAGTATATCTCACTTTACGTCCCCTTTAATAATTATAGGAAGCAAATAAATTTTAGTGATGATGGCTTTGATTTAAAAAAAATAAAACTGGTGGTCAGTGAAGCATGACATAATAAACAATAATTTTACACAAAGCCAACAGACACTATTCATCGACATCATGTAGCTTTGAAGCTGTACACAAATAAGAATTACAGCTCTTTATTAGGGATATCTCAAATTGTAGAAAATATCTAAACATTGCGAAAAACAACTTACAATGCTTTTTTAATCATATCAAGAAATGTGTTCAGCAGTTTGGGGTTATAGGGGAACCCAACCCTGGAGGTTTTGTGGTATCATTGAATGAAGACAAATCAAATTAACAAACTGAAAATTTGAGCAAAATCAGATAAGTCGTTTAAAAGTTGTGAATTTTCAGCTTTGCTATGATATTGCGATCCCTGCCGCTGATGGGGATCTGTGCACTTGGCAACTTAACAGAAATCGTGACATCATGTCGCACAACTCCTCATTCACACTGCACACAAAATTTTAAATTTTCTTCTTTTTTTCAGAAAAGTGACAAAATTGCAGAGTTTTCGCTTGAGCTAAAGCATATCTTTGTCGATTCTGTCTGTATTTTAGAGGGAACCTTATTCTCATTGTTCAATTTTTAAAAATTGTATACACAAAGTGAATGAGGAGATGTTGTCCCCATTAAGTCACAGATTCTGCCAAACTGGCTTACAATACGGATTCCCATCAGTGGCAATGATCATGAAATAATTACGGAATGTTTAACTTTGTAACATTTTAAGAGATTGTCAAATTTAGCTTTCAGTTTATTCATCTGATGTTTCTTCATTCTATGAGAGCACGATAGTCCCTGGTGTTCGTTCCACCTTTAACCCATTGACTACTGAATTCTGTAATTCAGAATTCTTTGTGTAGGGATTCCCGGTTCCAGTAGTCAAAGGGTTAACGGTAACAACTGTACTTACTTCCTATTTCAGGTTGATCACTATCCGTCTTCATGGTGAATGATTGAAGTACGGATGACAAAGTAAGTCTAAATGTACCTGCAAAGACAAAAGAATGGTGTGGTATAAATGGAATGATACAAATTCAATTCACTTCAATTCAATTCAATTTATTCCACATCTCTTTAAAAATACATAAAATAACAAATTAAAAGCAGAATAAGATAAACAAATAACACAAGACAAAGTAGGTATAGAATTGTGAAAAGGAGTGAAGTGTGGAGGATGTGGGGGATTAACAAAGGCCATTGACCTGTCAAAGGTTAATCCCCAAATTTTACTTCCAACTGATATTTTTTTAAGCTGCTTGTATGATAGAATAGGCCGGTTTACTAATAATAGATTAAAATGTACGCACATTTCTTGCCTACAATGTTCTTATGTGGTATTCCATAAACTGCTATTAAAGCATACTTCAAGTTCAGTTTAAAGCCCAATTACAGTTTTGGTAAAGATGAACAAATTTGAATTTGGGGGATGTTTATCATGACATGTAATTCTCATACACATTTTGAGACCATAGCATATTTTTTTACGAACTGATTCTTTTAAAAATTTGAATTTGACCATTTAATCATATTTATTAGTGCCCTCTCTTGGTTATATTATTTTGCTCGTTATCGAGCATATACAAAGTTATTTCCAAGATTTGACAATAGAATGATATGGAGATATACACAACACTTAAATTCTGAAATTTTCATCCAATTCTGAGCATGGGAAGTTGTCCTTTATCAAGAAAGAGAATATTGAAATAGTGTGGTGCTGCACCACACTATTTCAATTTGCACATTTTAGGTTAGTTATAGATTTTCCCAAACTCATTCATTTTTCGCACAATCTTTTGTGCAATATGTTTATGATACTATATATCATTTCATATAGATTTGAAGACAAAATCTGGTGATAAAAATATTTGCTTTTACCCAAACTGTGCTTGGGCTTTAAAGAACAATTACATAGAGGCAACAGTGGGCTGTGCCTGTGCTGCATAATTGACGGATGATTGCGCCTTTACTTACAGGGCGGCGGCAGTAAAATTGACCAATCGCTGTTTAATTAAAAACTAAATGGTGGCAGGATTGGGTTGCTGTGTTTTAGAGTTGACTTATGACTGTTTTTTTTTATGACCAACATGGTGGCAGCGGTGGGATGCTGTGTTGTAGAAATAACAAATGACTGCTACATTACTGAAATGATGGCAGTAGTGAGCTAATGTTTGCCTGTGGATCTAGACTGTTCCAGGATCAAGTTTTACATGATGCCTAGCGCTCAATTTAAAGGGTTGCGTAAAACACAAATATGACACGAAGAAAGCGGTGATGACACAGAAGACAAGGCTAGAAGGGATAGGGAAAACAGGCTCTCACAATATAAGAAATATCAATATCCTTACCAATAATAATATTATACCATTACTGCACAGCAGAATACAAGGTATACTCACCTACACAAGGCCAGATGTGCACCTTATAACCACTACAAGCGAAACTAACGCCATGCCCAGAGGTCCATTCCAGACAGTGTCTCAATCCACGTCTGCTGTCTCCCAGAGTTATGCTGTGGACCTGAAACTGGGGTTTTGGTTTGTGCCCCAGCACGAAGGGTTTCCCATACAATGGGGCTACTGAGCCATGAAATTGCCTAAGCCCAGCATAGCAAGTCCTATTGTTACCATGGCATGGCAAGGCCTATTGTAACCGGGGAATATCAAGGCCTGCTATGCCAACCACATTAAAAAGGGGGAAAAGTGTCAGCTGTGCCGTTTCACAAAAGAAGCTAAACACTAATGTGGTGGCAGCAGTTGAATGCTGTGTTTTAGAATTGACTAATGGCTGTTTGATTACAAATGTGGTGGCAGCAGTGGGATGCCTTGTAGAAATAACAAATGACTGTTACAATACTTAGAGGTGCTAGCAGGTGCTAGCAGTAGGATATATAATACCAATATAAAACTTCAGAAAAGACTTACCCATGGGAGGTTTGTGAACTGTAAGAAAGAAAAGAAGTATGAAATTTTTCAAATAAGAATACGTTGTGAGAGATGGGTCAAATAATATGGGGGGAAAGGATGAGGAGAATAGGAGATAAAATGAGTTCTGGACGACATTGAGAGCACTAGTATTAACAAATTTCATGCTGAATAAAATTTACCTTGGCGAGCTTCATCAAATTGAATATTTTTTCCCTTTTGATTTTTAAACTGATCTAAGAATTTAGTTTCTCATCGTTGCCCAATTTCCTTCAAAATATGTTGTTCTGTTTGTCTGATTGGTTTTTTTTTGAAGAGTTGGTCTGCATTGGGAAAATCTTACTTTGATTAAAAGCAGAAAAATCAGACGAACAGATCAAAAAAGTTTGAAGGAAATCAGACAAGGAATAAAGTTATATGATTATTTCAATTATATGATTCATTAGTGGTTTTCATATAACACTGTACGGCACACATCGCAACACTTTACTTTTGGTCACACGTCATGACATATATAGTTCATGCCCTTTCTGATGTCAGTAAACTTATTATAACTTATTTATTTTAAGAATCAGTTTTAATCCATCAATGCTTATTTTGTTCTAAATCTTTAAAAGGTTTAATCGATAAATGTATTTGTACCCATGTATATACACATATATATAAAGTTCCTTTTGCGTTAATTAAGCATTGAAAACAGGTGATTTCTAAAACAATAAGATAAACAAACTACTTGTAGATAAGTGCATGAACTACGTCATATCACATGACACAACGTTGCCAATTTCAATGACAGACAACTGTTGAGTTATAACATTTAAATATTCATAACTTTTCTTATTCATTTGCTTCAAACTTTTTTTTATCTGTCCGTCTGATGTTTCTGTTCTTAATTAAAGCAAGATATTTCTGCGGCAGACCCAGTCTTTAAACAGAACTGTACGTCACTCCAAAATAACTTGCGTTGATTAAAAGCGCAAAATTTAGACAAGCACATGAAGCAAATTGTGAAAGAGTTTTAGTGAAATCGGACAAGAAATAAGAAAGTTACAAATACATGATAGATCTTATTTGAAATTATTATCGATATGAGAGTTTTAAGCCGTACAATATTAAGCCATATTGTACGGCTTCAATTTTACGCTTGCGCAAAGCAGTGACCAGCCTTCTGGTATATGTAAAGATAATAATAATTATATTGGATGGC
>BQKZ01010034.1:0-19663 GCA_036244855.1 Temnopleurus reevesii | reverse complement strand
AGACTCTTGCCAATAGAGCTCCAACTGACATAGTGGCAAAATACTACAGTACCTGGAATCCAGTCTGCAAATTTGATTAAGCCCCAGACTATGACAAGCTTTGTGTATCGAGAACACATAAAATCAGCATCTATTAGCAAACCTGTATATTCATTCTCGAGGAATCTGGTTCTTAAATAAAGCAAGCACGCAGGATTCCAGTCATAAAGGAAGTTGCTGGCTGAGATAAGTATAGGATCCCTTGGAAGTTGCAGCATGGTCTATAAGGTCATGTCCATTATCAGCTGACCTTTCAGTTGGAGGATAAAGGAGTTGGAATGTAAGAGGATCCATCACAAGTTGCAGGACAAGGCTATGGGATATTATCTGTTCGTGTTTCCTTATCCAATCGTTAAGCACCAATATAGAAGTTGCAGGACGAGTCGATGAGATCTTGTATTAGCATGATACTATATATCCGCTACTAATTGATCATTCAACATATTAGTACACATTCTGTTCATAATGAAGTGGGTCATTTGACATAACAATATATATTTGGAAGATAAAGAGGATGGAATATAGGAGGATCCTTTAGAAGTTGCAGGATAAGACTTTGACAACTTGTCCGTTCATGATTCTAGTTGATTATTCAACATACCAGTAAATGTTCGGAGGATAAAGAAGATAGAATATAGGAGGATCCGTTGAAGGTTGCATGAAAAGACTATGAGATCATGTTCATTACCAGATGATTAGTCGACATATTAGTACATGATTGGATGATAAAGAAGACGGGATGTAGGAGAAGGCTGGTGGAAGTTGCAAGATGTTTCCCTACAGTTTGTCTATCTGCATCACTAGCCTCTCACTCTGTTTCTTACTCAACACCAACTCTGGTCAGTCTATGAGATCTTGTACATTCATAATGCTAGCAGATCCTTCAACATATCAGTACATATTTGGATGATAAAGAAGACGGGATGTAGGAGAAGGCTGGTGGAAGTTGCAAGATGTTTCCCTACAGTTTGTCTATCTGCATCACTAGCTTCTCACTCTGTTTCTTACTCAACACCAACTCTGGTCAGTCTATGAGATCTTGTACATTCATAATGCTAGCAGATCCTTCAACATATCAGTACATATTTNAGGAACACACACCCGATCGCCCCGGGCCGCTCCCGAGGCAATATAAGGCGCGCGCAGCGTAGCCTGTCTTAATATAGTTTGATAAAGGCTAGCAGTATATAGCAGCCGAAACGTCACTATACTAACGTTCTACGTTTGCACATCGTGAGACAACTGATTAACTTTCTTCAATTATATTAGTACTCATTCAGATGATAAAGCAGATGGGATGTAGGAGGATCTGATGGGAGTTGCAGGATGTGTGACTTCAGCTTATCTATCCACATTGCCAACTTGTCACTCTGTTTCTTACTCCACACCAACACTGGCCAGTCTATGAGATCTTGTCCATTTCTGATACTAGCTGATCGTTTAACATATCAGTAGATATTTGGAGGGTAATGAAGATGGAATGTAGGAGAATATGTTGGAAGTGAACAGTATATAAGTTCATGTCCATTACTAGCTGATCATTCAACATAGTAGTACTCATTCGGATGATAAAGCAGATGGGATGTAGGAAGATCTGGTGGAAGTTGCAGAATGTGTGCCACCAGCTTGTCTATCCACATTGCCAGCTTGTTGCTCTGTTTCTTACTCAACACCAACTCTGGTCGGTCTGAAATCTTTTCAGTTCCTGATACTTGCTTATTGTTTAACATATCAGTAGATATTCTTAAGATAAAGAAGACATGATGTTGGATTATCTGGTGGAAGTTGCAGGATAAGACTACGAGAACTTGTACATTTATAATTCTAGCTGATCACTCAATATATCAGAAGACATTTGGAGGATAAAGAAGATGAAATGTAGGAGAATCTGGTGGAAGTTGCAGGACGTGTGCCTTCAGCTTATCTATCCACATTGTCAGTTTGTCGCTCTGTTTCTTACTCAACACCAACTCTGGTCTGCTTCGCACCTGTGACAAAAAATAAAATATCTGCAGGTGAGCAAAATTTCCTCTTCTAATAATAAAAAAAATTGTCATATTAGGGCTAAGATACCCCCAAAAAGGACTAAAGTCAGGGCCTTAAAAATCACCTTGATATAATTGGAGCTTGTTTGCTTTGTGCTTTTTATAACAAGGTTGAACTGTACTTAATTACTGTGAATAAGGACAAACAGGAATGCTGGGAAGCACAGGGACAAAAGTTGAACCATTAACTCTTTGTATGTTCACCTGTAAACCCTGTATGTTGCATTATTTAGGGAGTGTACGTGTACACAATCGAATCTGTGCAAAAGTGCGAAAGAAACAGACCAACGGATGTTCATTGACGCGAAGAAAACAAAGAATGAGTTAAAGAATTCTTTTCTGGAATAGATATTTCATTCTGAGTGCAAAAACCATGAATCACCATATTTATTCAATTGTCTCTGAACGCTGCTAGCATTAGCAAGACCAGAATCCATTAATTGTATGGGTGTGTGTTTGTGTCCCACAGACAAAACTTCAAAATGAGTCTTGAGAATCAGTGTGATGAATAGTTATGGCTTTAGCTTGGCTTTTGGGTCATTAGATTAACCTGATAAACCGAACGGGTTAATTCATGAAGGGAAAAAATAGATTACACAATTTGGTAGAGTACAGTCTAACCTTATTATAACAAGGTCGTTGGGACCAGAGAAATTACCTCTTTGTATTGAAACCTTGTTATATCAGGGTCAAAATACAATAAAATACTAAGAGATGGGACCAGGAAAATTACCTTGTTATAACGAGAGCTTGTTATATCAGTGCTCTTTATAACGAGGTTTGACTGTATAAAGAAGATGTTCAATGGAATATCAGTTTACTAGTCACTCAGCTGGAAATGCAAATTTGTGCAATATTGATCCCCTTGTGAACGTTTTAACACCTCATTCTTGTTGGCCTTATCTATGTCAAACAGATGTTGCACCTGTTCAGTTAATAAAGATGGAAGCAACTTTCTTTTGTGTTCATAAAGCTGTTGTGAAAACCTGAATTAAGTTTTTTACTTTGTCCAATCCCTTTTTCTTTTCCTCTCACAGTGCATGTTATTGTTATTTATCCCAATGCAGTGGTCCATTGTACTTACGGAGTTCAGTAACTGTTGGATAGAAGATGCCTGTTGTCTGTCATATTGCTCCGGCTCTGACTTGAAGATTGATGTCAATAGACTGTCCACATGGTGCTGCTTGATGAAGCCTTGACTGTTACCTTGAACCAAAAACTGAAAGAAAAAAATAATAAGAGGGATTAAATTCACTTGATCATCTGACTTTAACAACTCCCTACTCACAAAATAAATGAAAATAAATAAAGAAAAATGCTGAAACTCATAAAGTATCAAAATATACATTAAATGACCTAATTTAAAGGGGAAACCTTAATGATTTTGATTGAAAGACTAGCCTAGTCTAAGTAGTCTTTTTAAAGCATTTTAAAATACATAAATTTCTAATTCCAATTACAATCTTAGGATGAAAACCAACCTTTACATCATACTTATGTTTTCCTATAATCTCACGGATTCCTTTTTTTTTGGACTTTGGGTGAAAAACATTAATTTATTGCATTCTTCCTTTTTTTGAACTCAGGGTGAAAAGCAATCATCTATTGCATATTAATTAATTCGTGATTTTTTTATATACTAAGTTAGTCAACATCAAAATGCAAGCTATGAATAGACAGGTGAAATATTAACATTTATCTACCATCGTAATGAGCTCTGGAATTGCTTGGTTGATGGTGCTAGATTCCTGATACAGCTCTACCACACAGTTGATCAGCAACTGATTCCATGGTTGGCTTATGAGATGCTGACCTGTATATTGTGATACAAGAAAGAAATGTTGCAGAATGGTTAGCAGCACAGTCATGAAATAAGAACTTAATATGGTAACGAGCTCTGGAATGGCTTGGCTGGTGATGCTTGATTCTTGATAAAGTTCTACCACGCAGTTGATCAGTAATTGATTCCATGGCTGGCTCAGGAGATGTTGACCTGTACATTGTAATAAAAGAAAGAAATTTGACCAACGACTCAATGTTGGGGAATGTTTAATAGCTCTGTCATGAATTGAGTATCTAACATCGTAATGAGCTCTAGGATGGCTTGGCTTGTGGTGCTTGATTCTTGATAAAGTTCTACCACACAGTTGATCAGCAATTGATTCCATGGCTGGCTAATCAGATGCTGACCTGCACATTGTGATAAAAGAAAGAAATCTGACCGGCTACTCAATATTCCAGAGCGTTCGGCATCTCTGTCATGAAATAAGTATCTACAGTCATCAAGTCCTGAAAATTTCAGAGCAATTCTATCTATGTGTTTGGATGAAGGTCATGTGAATTAACGTTTTTATGGCAGTTGTTTTTTCAGAGCAATTATTCATCATTGAACTACATGTAGCACCCTATGCCTCAAATCCCCAAATTGGTTACTGGCAGCATTAACTTCAGTGGAACGTTAAAAAATAATGTTATTTATTAATAAATAATATATTCCTTCTTTGTTTATTACTCCCTATCAGGGACAAACAATTGAAAGACGATTTCATAGACTGGACATTCCTGAAATTTAACACCACAACATTACTGTAAAAGAATTGGTGCATCAACTTACTAGCTGTAGGATTCTTCTCAGCTGCCATGTTCATCATTGCTTTCATACACACAACAGCTGCATGAAGTAACAGTTCATTTCCCTAGGAAAGAAAGATCAGCAAATTGAAAGATATAAACATTCAAATTTAATGAATGAATGCTGTGATACACAATTCCCATTGAATATGACTTAATGTTGAATTTCCACTACAATCAACTTCATGAATGATCCACAGTAGATATGAACACATTGTGAAATTCCTTCTACATTCAACATCATGAATAATAATCCAAAGTTGATATGAACTAATGGTGGAATTTGCACTACAAATACAATGAAGAAATAGAATATAATAGAATACGTTTGGAAATAATTTATGCGATTCCAGATGGTAATTTTCCTGCTTTGAACTCTCCACATTTTTTTTTATTTCCCTAATCAGGTAATCAAAATATTATATTCTTCATGTATTCATTTCATGGTTCCAAACATCTCAAACAACAGCATTTCACTAAAACAAATTTGCGAACAGCTACATTTTTTACATTTTTATTTTTAAACAGCCAAGAAATTGGATGGGGTATAAGCTTCAACAAAGCAGACCCTTTTTTACCATCAATGAGCTGACAAGCAAACAAACTGACTTTTTTTCCTTTTAAAGTCTACTTTTTCCTGAAACAAACTTCTGCTGGAAAAAGGAGGGGCTGCCACACTATCAACTACCCTCCTGGCTACAGACTTCCTACACAATCAAATTCATACCTGCAGTATAGTATTCTGTAGCAGCGCATACATCATCCTCATTGTTTGGCAGGTCACAGGGAGCCCCAGGTCTTCCTCCTCCAGGAGACGCCTTCTCCGATCAGACTCAACTCTGATCAGGGACGGCTCTGCTTCACTTGATGAGGAGGATGATGATGTTGACGGTGATGAGGATGACGTTGGTAGTGATGACATAGATGGTAGAAACAAGGCTGTCCAAAGGTGTATACTTGCCACTGAATGCGAAGAGAACAGCTATATTAACTTTCACATTTTATATACTTGTTTCCAGTTTGTTTCTATGAGTGTTTTGAAAATTTGATGTAAAATTAAAGAAGGGTTGGAGCTTTAATCAATTTTTATGTACTATCATAGCTACAAGAATGAGCATTCTGCAAACTCACTAGGTTACATAATTGATTTGGTTCACTGTTCTTTCCTGCTTCTCTTTTAGATTTACTTTTTTCATTCATTCTGATCTTCCACCTTATACAATTTTCCTTCTAGCATTTCAACTAAATTTTAAAGCTTCCTGTATCTCTTCAGGTAACACGATATAAACTACTTTTGTGAAATAATGTGGGCCGTGAACAATGGATCCATACAACATGTATTAAACTGTCCAGACACTACAATCACAAGACGGTTCCAATTTGAATAACATTACAAAGAAGCATTGAATTGACGTTTGACTTAATTTTACGGAAATAGATTATATCGTGTTAGATGTAAGAAGAGTTCCTTTTATGATATATGGATGCATAACACTGGTCAACAAAATTTTACTTTTTGAAAGTTGTCTGCGATTTTTTAGCTGATTTAGGGTGAATCTGATGCGCTGAATCCAAAAATCACATCGGTTTTGTCCAATCAGGTCAAAGTTTCGAGCTATCCCCACATGTTGTTTTTTATGTTTTGTTCACATGTACACATGTGTAGATCCCTTTTCGAAGGTGTTGATGGAATAAAATGACATGGCAGATGAATATTTTGGTTCGAAATGATTATACTGATAGGAAGAAATATTAAAGTCATATAATAATGGGTAATTTTGCTGAAAATGGCTCAGTTTGAAGCCATGAAACCTCAAAATCCTCTAAAAATTCGGATGAGGAACTCATATGGTTATTTTTTTTCAAAATGAAAGGGTAAGACCAGCCAAAATATTTATTCATGAACAGCAGAACATAAATGTAGTAAAAAAGACCAAAAAGTTTAAGAAAAATTTGAGAGGTAAAGAGAAAATGCAGAATTTCTAATAATATAAAAAGTGATGAAAATAATGCCAAAATCACTATACAAATATCCAAATTTGGTGACACTGGTGATAAGATAATGGATCGTTCACCATTTATCCTTTATCCATGGATGAGAATAAATACCTATAATTAAACAAAAAAAACTCAGAATGCTCAGATTTTTAAAGAAATTTAACAAACATCTTAATATTTCCATTTTTATGAAACTGAATAATATTTCATGTACTAAAACAATTGAATTTCATAAGATTTTATCATTTTGATTAATAGATTGTCATAAATATAAATATATATTCACAATTTTCTTATATAAACATGATAACATGGTACATCTGGTAATAAAATGTGTCACGGAAGTTGCCAATTGGTCTATAATGGTGTTTATTATTTTCATCATTTTTTAAATTAAAAATTCATAATTTTCACAAATTCTGTTTGTTTTTCCTTAAACTTTTTTTGTTTTGTTTATCTAATTCATATTCTTATGTTGAAAAATAAGTATTTTGGCTGGTCTTCCAGTTCAGTTTTTGTCCAATAACTTTTTTTTTTGCCCCATCCAATTTTTTGAGGATTTTAAGGTTTCACAGCTTCAAACTGAGGGATTTTCAACATAATTACCAGAAAATATAGGACCTGGATATTTATTGCCATTAGTATAATCATTTCTAACAAAAATATCAATTTTCCATGACATTTCAGCCCACCAAACCCTTTAAAAGTGTACAAAACATAAAAAACAACATGTGGGGATAGCTCGGAAACTTGACCTGATTGAGCAAAACCAATGTGATTTTTGGATTCAGCACCTCAGATTTACCATATATCAGCTGAAAAATCAGACAACAAATTTGCTGTTGACCAGTGTAATTAGTCCTTAGACATTTGATATGATTCTTTTTAGTCTTTATTATTTCTTTTCAATTTCGCTCTTTTCTCTTCTTCTGTAAGTTCATTTGAATTTGAGCTTTTGCGATTTAATACCACTAACGCAATCAGTATTCTCAGAAGGTATATTTTTGTATATTGCATACTTACATTGCTGAGCTTCCTTTGATGAGCATGACATCAATTTAAGGAGTGTATCTTCCTTCACAGTCACCTTATGCTTCACCTTAGGGCAGAAGATATCAGTATAAAACATACATGGCTTTGTATTTTGATAAAGCTTTCACAGAAATTAGATCCCTTAAGCGTTCTGACTTACATTGGAAATGATTTGATGGAAAATATGACAAAAAGTGCATTTGCAAAGGAGAGCAATATTAGGTTGTCAATTAAGAGCATAGAATGATGAATTATCTAGATATACTTCTATTAGTAAAGAAAGTTTTAATCATTCAATATATATCGAATTCTATGACAAACCCTTCCAATGTTTGTTCTTTTGTAAAATTTAATACAATTGCAGAGTGAGAAATTTCACCTCCATTTTTCATATAATGCATCCTGGATTCAATGGATATTGAACTACAGAGAAGTGCACAGAGCTTGTTTCACCTCGTAAATGATTATATGAATGATTCTTGTAAAAATAGGATCAGAAGTGTTTGAAACAGTCTATGCACTTCATTATCTACTATTCCAGAACAGGTTTTAATATTGCTAATAGTGCCAATGATCAAGCTCTTTATAATATGACAACTCATTTGAAAAGAAACAGTAACAGTCATATCCTACCTTCATTTTAAAATGTTTCTGGAAGACAGTGAGATGGGCCAGTAGAGTCAGAGCGATACACTGAATGCGTAGATGATATAAAGAGGTGAGTTCTAAGTTGCAATTTTGCTGGATACATGTTAACATTGCAGAGTTGGAAGTGAGTAAGGAGAGCACTGAAATAAGGAAGAGGATAATTTGAAGTTAGCGTAATACTTTGTTATTTGATTGCTCATTTCTCAAATGAGTGACAATGTAATCTTTGAAATGTTCATAATATGACCAAACCCAATAATAAAACAAAAATGCATGTATCAAAGATATCAGTTACAGTTTTGGCTTGGTTGCTTCAAGTCCCCAAAAGAATATGCTGTACATAAAACAGTCCAGTGATATGGCCAATGTTTCAGATCAAATTACTAATAACCCATTTCTATAAAATTGAGCTTCAATAGTTTCAATAGAAATAATGGCTAATTAATGTACCATGACATATGCAGCTCTGTTGCCTATGGGTCATGAAAGATGGTAATACTTCACGTCAACAATTTTCATTACTCATTTTCACTGAAAATAGGTTCCAATAGAGTGAATGTCCCCCTCCCATCTTGACATTAGGGACCTTTAGCATGGACAAGACGGTAGTGCCGATCACAACGTTAGCTCTAAGGTCCATTCAAGAAGTAGTGTTGTGTTGGTGCACCCTTCTGGAACGGACCTTAGAGCTAACTTTGTGATCAGCCATACCGTCTTGTACATGCTAAAGGTCCCTATTATTATTAAGGCAGCCAGACCATGCCTCAGTTTCTGAGCTGCAATACAATATAACAACCTTGGTACAGCAATTTACCGAGAGGAACCAGAAAGTGGTGAATGACATGGCTATTGCATGCACAATACATTTTAAGATGATTATGAGATGACTCAAGATGATGATGATAAGTCTGAATTCTTTGGGGATTTTTAGGCCAAAATTCTTACCTCTACTTTCACCATGCCTTGCAGTGTGGACCAAGAGGTCAGTCAGGAAAGTCAGACTGGAAAGGACAGTATCTTCATCTGCATCTGACTGCTTGGTCAGGAGATTAATTACTAGAATAGAATGAAGGTACATATGAATTCTGTTATTATGTTATATTCATAATAGGTTAGAATGCAATTCTGTTATTATGTTATATTCATAATTGGTTAGAATGCATTATAGATTGTTATGTAAGAGGTATTACAATATTTCTTTTCTATTATTTTGTCAAAAAAAAATTCAACTTCTTCACTCACATTGGGTATTCCCATTCTAATTTCTGATTCTATAATTATTGCATAGTGTTAGCATCTCTGGATTAATATTTCCATTATTTTTTTAGTTAAAGAATGTCTTATAATTATGAATTAAGCAAAATAAAAGTTCACACATTTATATGCATACATACCCACTATTAATCTTATTTTTCCTTGCATATCTCATACAAATTTTCATAAACTTACATTTATGGGTAATACACTTCCAGTAAATGAAAATATGGTGCTCATTTTTTTTTACATTGATATGTTACCTTGACATCAGTCTCATGTAGATTTGATTATAAATACTGTACTATTTATTATTCATTAATTCTGTCCTTATTCTCTCCTTTCCTTTTTTACCATGATAGATGATTTTGAGATCAGTCTCGTCTAGACTTGTTGATGGGTGGATGCTGTATAATGCACACAAGACTTCTAATATGCATCCTAGTTCTGGACCTGAAAGAACAGAATATGGGTAGGTTTTTAAAACAACTAAAATCATCATGAATTGATTGTAAATGGCATTTATGACACCTGGGCCCGGTAACATAAAGGTTTGCGATTAATTGCTAATCTGATAGCGATTGATATAAATCGCAAGGCTATGGCAAATCATGTACTAAAGTTTGCAATGGATCGCTAAATCAAATAGCGATTAATCGCAAACCTTTATGTTACGAGGCCATGAACTGAATTTAGTGCTCCGTATGCATCACTATTTCCTGAATTGTTGATAGCTTTGTCAGGCTTCCACAGTTCATGGAAGATTACTTGTCAATTTATTGTCATGGAGATTCACTAAAGTCAAGTAATTTGGAAAATGTTTGAAAAGTCATGAAACTCTGTTACATTTTGTTGAAATTGTATCCTAACGATGATAGAAGTGCAAATCATGAGTAAGAGATTGGGTTGAATGGATAGCTGTGGGGCAAGGTGTGATTTAGGGACATCATGATAGAAGGTCATGAAAAATAGCAATTTACTCCTGGAAAAATAATTGAAATGTCATGGAATTATGTTCTCAAATTTCTGTTGGAACCCGGTTTGTTCACCACATTAAATTTCAAGAACCAAATTATTTTAAGGGATCTCCTCATCTGGATTAGCTATGGTGTGTATGGAATTCTTGCTTTTGGAGATTTGGGTCATGGCTGAAAATCAGAAAAACAATTTTCCAATCAAAACAAAATATATAATGTAATAATAAAAAACAAACATTAATAAACACAAAGTCATCTCCACAGAATCATAATAGTGAGGCGGATAAGCTAAACAATTGTGCACTTTTTGATAAAAGCACCAAATTTGGCACAAATGTGCATTAATGCATTGCAAACATTTCCAGATATTGGGCCACTCAAAATTCATGCCTTGATGGCGGCCATTTTGGATTTCAAAATGGCCGCCATTTGAAAACTATTTTTGCGATTATTGTTCATTTATTGCTGCTGTTGACTTGAATTGAGTGTCTAAATATATGTTTTGGGGGGCAGGGAACTCAATGGTAACAATTTACACTGCATACTTATCGTTATTAGCGGCCATATTGGATTTCAAGATGGCCGCCATGTGAAAAACCATGTTTCAGATTTCATGGTTCTAATGCTGCTATCAACTTGATTGTGGTGTCTAAATATGTGTTTAAGGAGACAAGGAATGCAATAGTAATAATCTGCACTGATTTTTTAAAGCTGATCAGCAGCCATATTGGATTTCAAAATGGCCGCCATGTGAACACCATGTCTATAAACTACGGTTATAATGTTGCTATTTACTTGATTCCGGTGACTAAATATCTATTTTTAGAGGTAAGCAATTGAATAGTGACAATATGCTTTACATATTTTTAACCAATAAGCGGCCATATTGGATTTCAAAATGGCCGCCGTGCGAAAAACCATGCTTCAGATTTTATGGTTCTAATGCTACTATCAACTTGATTGTGGTGTCTATCTATATGTTTTAGGAGACAAGAAATGCAATAATAATAATCTGCATTGAATATTTTAAGCTGATTAGCGGCCATATTGGATTTCAAAATGGCCGCCATTTGAAATATCCATTTGCGATCATCTGTAGGGTAAATGCTGAGTTATCTATATGCTGCTTTTCACTCCACTCCAATTTTTAAATGCAGTGCTAGGAGGCAATGATTCATGAAAACATTGCATTTTTGTTTGTTTTTTTTTTCTTTTTTTTTACCACCGGACCACCATATTTTATTTCAAAATAGCCATTCCTTAAAGGGGAACTCCACCGAGACATCGATGTGCATTTAAGGTTACCAATTTAAGGAGCCCATGACAGGTGGAATTCAAAACTTGGAATATCCATAATTTTTGAATGGATTTTCAGATTTTGCTGAAATCTTTACGGTTTGATTATTGTATTATTTTCCTTCTACTGAGAGCACATCTATATCTGGAGGAAGGCCCTCTTTAAGTCGTTGGCATGCTGGTCTAAGGACCTGATGAATAGATCTAGTGGTGGTAATGGTGGTAGTGGTAATTGTGTTCGTAGTTTCAGTAGCAGTGATACAGACATTTTTTATCCTTAAGCATTGTTGCTTGGAAACAAACAGGGATTTGTTTTATCAAGAAAATACCCGGAACAACCATGTCAAAGAGGTTCAGAATATCTTCTGGCGGGTGAACATCAACATCGGACATAATTGCCTGAATGCTACACCTCAAGTGTCCAGATTACAATGTAGAAACCACTAACCACCTTCATCAAATTCTGTGAATTTGGAAATGATCCAGAGTCATTATACTCGGACAGTCTCTATGCAGTTGCAGCCATATATAAGGACTCCCTTTGAGTGGACAGCAAGAAGACTGAGCTGTTTAGGTTCCTTATCCCTTTTTGGTATGATATGGCATGGGAGAACAGGCAACTTGCTATTAATGAGAGGCAGAGTACAGGAAGCCATGTCTTCCAGACATGACCTCACTTGCCTCATTTAAACATTCAGATGACTGTTCTGTCATATCATTAAAAAAAAGTTAGAACCCTGTTTACATCGCCAAGGGTCTTAATGAAGGCGACTCTGACCTTGCTTGACTTCGGCTTGCCAGGTCCCTTGGATCTCCTACTGGCACTGGAAAATGATGGGTCGCGCAGTTTGCTCAGTTATTCCACACTGATAATCAGCTGATAGCTTAATTGACCCACCCCACATCGTGGTCAGCGACTGTACGAGCGACTGTAAAACCGACTTGTTACCCTTCTTTCGGTGCGATCTAGCTGCAAGGATCACCAGAATATCATAGATCATGCGTAGATCTATGCACAGCTTTATGAAACGCAAACCTGATGAATCTTCATACCAGGGGTCATCAGATTGTTTTATTTTGCCAAGATTTCATTCCCTTTTCAGGTTGAAGTCAGCATCCACAAGGGATGAAATGTAGGTGGCAGTACAGACTAAGTTCTGTGATATACGATCAAGCAATAAGTGGTGGTCGTTTTGTTGAGTCTTCGTGGTGAGCATAAATTGTGACCGACGGCCGCTTGGAAAAGCAAGAGGATAACAATAATGAGAGTACCGGGAACTCACTGGGGTTGGTTTCACAAGTACAGGAATTGCAACAAGAGGAAAACATATGACTGGCATTTGGAACAAGCTTAATGTAGTTTCCGATACCTTGCTGTAAATGAAATGGCAACTAGACTATGACCAGAGAAAGTTCGTTCACTGTCAATGGTTCAACCTCTACTTTGCCAGAAGTAAACTTAGATTACATTGGCAGTGTAGATGAGGCTTGAATTTAAGTTTTTGGTTGTGTCTCTGCTGTAGTTGTCCTCTGCATCAGAGCAATGAGAGATCACACTGTATGCTCAAACCTGTAAATGCAAGGACTAAAGAAATGCTGCTCCCACCAACGGAGGCTGTTTCGGCGATACATGATGGTCAAGAGAAGTCAAAGAGAAGATGTGTGGAGTTATATACTCCAAAACTTGCACAATCAAACCACTGGTTTAGGTCAATGTCTGAACCAGGCTACCAGAAGAAGCTCCTCACTCCCATATAAGAACTCCTATCTTGGCACAAGCCATTATGTAGTCTCATATCAGTAGTCCAAGCATTGCTGAGTGGGAATCTCCCAGCGATACAAACTGACAAACTGGGGTGAGAGAGACTTCACACATCTGGACCAAATCTTTTGGGAACAGCCTTCCCCCAAAATTAGGAGAGCAGAGAACCAAGAAACCTTCAAGTCTTACCTAACTTAGACCTATTTGTCCCCTTATCCGTTGGGATTTTTATTTGACCAAAATATGACCCACAGTATTGATTAGGACATTGAAATTTGTAAGACATTATTTCGAGTAATTGCCACGGGCGCTGTTAAGATGCCATCATCATCATCATCATCATCATTATCATCATTCTAAAATTGGATATGGCAGTCTATTGGTAAAATACTTGTATACCATAAATTCAACAGTTCTATATTGTTAAAAGAATACACATTGCAGATTGTTATCAATTGATTACTTGCCCTCTTACGAACATTTACATATAGACATGGAAATCAAGTCAGTAGCGCCATTAGACAAACACTGACAAAAGTGCAAATTAAGATTTCGAATGACAGCTATTTTGAATTTCAAAGTGGCCGTCGTTTGAAATTTAATTAGATAAAAAAGGTGCAATGCAGTTCATTACAATTTGATTCCTTGCCTCCCGAAACATATATATAAAAACCAGGATAAATTCAATAGAAGCGTGAAACCAGCAGATGAGTGCAAACATAAATCAAATAGCGGCCATTTTGAAATCCAATTTGACTGTCCAATGGTTGAAATTATGTATTGTACATTTTTACCATTGGATTCCTTGCCTAGCTCCACGAGTTCACATTTTCGTGCAGCATTACACCCATAGATTAGTACAAATGTAGATTTCTAATGGCGGCCTTTTTTAAAATCTAATATAGCCTCCCATTGGTTAATGAGATGTAATGCAGATTTTTACCATTGGATTCCTTGCCTCCGAAAACACGTATTTAGACACTAGAATGAATTAAATAGCAGCATTTCTCGAACAGATAAGTGCAAATGTAGATTTCAAATGGCGGCCATTTTGAAATCCAAAATGGCGGACATTAAGATGGAATTCCAAGTGGCCCAATATTTGAAAGTGTTTAAAACATAGTACCTACGTGCCAAATTTGGTGCTTGTATCACAAAGTGCAAGCCGCCTCACTACACTGTTTTATCGGCAACTCAGCCCAGGTTAAGATTGTATGATTTCATATGACGGCCATTTTGAAATACGATATGGCAGTCTATTGGTTGAAAATACAATGCACATTGTTATGATTTGATTCATCAGCCCCAAAAACATACATTTAGATCCAAGAATTGACTCATTGACATTATCACACCCTCAGATATTCGCAAATGTTGATTTCACATGGCGGCCATTTTTAAATCCAATATGGCGGCTAATTGGTAGAAAATACGCTATGGAGATTGCTAACATCGGATTCCTTGCCCATAAAAACATACATTTAGACACCAAAATCAAGTCGATAGCATTATTGGAGCCAGAGATATTTACAAATGTAAATTTCTAATGGCGGCCATTTTGAAATCCAAAATGGCCGACTTGGAGACGGAATTTTGAGTGGCCCAATATCTGAAAATGTTCGTAGCATGCAAATTTACATGTGTGCCAAATTTGGTGCTTTTATCAAAAAGTGCACAATTCCTCATAATATTGGAGCTAAACCGCCTAACTATAAAGCTTCTACAACATAATAAAGTTTCTGTCACCTGTTTTCCTTGATTCATCTGACAAAGTGCAAGCTTGAAGTAGATCAGGCATTCTCTTCTTGATCTTATTAATGTCATAACCCTCTGCAGACGACTGGCTTGACAGCACGTGTTTGATGAGGCTTGCACATCTTGAGTTTGTTGGATGAGATCCATGATGTAGCATATCCTACAAGAAAGGCGAGTCTGATCAATTCAACTCCATTTGATTAAAGTTTCTTACAAAAAAATGAGTTGCAGAATGGTAGCAGAATTGGTCAAGTCTATGATTGAGATTTGCTAAACATGAATGTATCACAGTATATCAAATATATAGAATGTATGTTTGTATATCATGAAAAATATATGGGTGCTGACCAATAAGATGTAGAACTAACAAACTTGATCTTAATTTCAAGAATCTTAAGACTGTAAAAGTTATTAATATCATCATTATCTTCATGATTATACTCTAATACTAACCATCATAGCATCACTACAAGATGGATGCTAGCCCCAAAGATCTAGAGTGAAAGCAATATCAGCATCTTGATCTAAATCTACAAGGTCATCAGGATCCTTTGAGATATTATACTGTCACTAGACTGGGCTGTAATTCACAGAGCTATTGATTGAGTTATGCATGACTGTACGAAAGACTGGTGACCCTTATCTGCACTCAATGATAAACCCTGGTGCTGAATCACGTGAGAAAGGATCACCAGTCTTTCAAGTCTATCATCATTGCCTTTATTACTGATCGCAATCTAATACTAACCATCATAACATCAATACAAGACGGATGTTGACTCATGAGATGTAGCGTGAATACAATATCACCATCCTCCTCTAAATCCTCTAAATCTGTGTCTTCAGGATCCATTGATAGGTGGTCAATCCATTCAGCAAACTAGAAGAAAAGGACATGAAAGGGCATGCTCTTGAGGAGTTTTTGTCTCAGCAAGTCTATAGTTTAGCTTTGCATGTTTGGACTCTAATGTTGGAAAATAAAATTTTGCCAAAAGAAAATAATAGAACCTTCCGATAAATTTGTGCAGCTTGTTTGACACGCTAGAGATTAATCTCCACTGAAGTTAAGAGCAGTTCTTTTGTTATTTCATGAGTGGCATTAACATTAAAAAAAAGATAAATAACATTAAAATAGATATTGTTTTATAGTTGATTTGATGGAGAATGCTAAATCATAAATAACAGCAAGCTTTCCTCTTTTTTTAAATTTTCAATCCTTCAGAAAATGTAAGGAGTGTAAGAAATGAAGCCCTGCCACCTCCCTATTTTTCAGTTTGAGTGCGGAGTGCCGTCGTTGTTGGGATTCAAACCGACAGCCTTTTAATTGAAAGGTAGGGGCAATCAATGACCACTATGTTCCTTATACTTTGATGGTAAATAGCTCAAAATACACATCCTACTAATGATAGAGAACATGAACTTACTAATTTCTGCGTTGCTTCAGTAGGAATGTTGGGAGCTGCAAAGACCCATTGGACCAAGCTCCTGTGGTTAGTGTAGAGTTTATGAACATCCAGTCTTGTCATATGGTCAGCCAAGATGTAGCAAGCTATCCAACATAAAAACAAAGATAAATGCCAATAATCCATCTAAATAATGATGATAACAATGCACATTTTACATTTCACATGTATGTACTGTCATCTTCATTCTCTTATTTTTCTCCTTCTCTTTTTTCATTTTTTAAAATTATTTTTCAACTGAGCCTAATAAGGAGAATGGGGGAGTGCTAAAAACTGTTCGGTTGGTTGGTCATTTTGATGGCGTGGCTTCGTATCCCACCGCTGCCACCACGACAACAAAGGAACAAGCCAAACAAGGTTTACTTTGAGGGTCAATGCTCCTTTTTATTAACACAACCGGATAGCGATTAAGTGAGGGCGAGAGAGAGCTGGCGGACACTGGCCGCAAGTTGGCGCTCTTCCTTTTACCAATACAATACCACTTAATGGCGTATTGTATTGATTCCTGAGGAAGTAGGTAGAGAGTAAATAGGTTAAGTAGATTGAATGTGTCAGTTTGGCTGGGTATTTTTATGTTTGAAAGGAAAGATTGCCAGTCCTGAACAGTTTTGTAGAAAATGTTTTTGTGAGACTTGCAGGTTCTGCAGCCTCAACCATTCAATCTTAGATAAATCTGGAACAGTGAAATTTGAAAGCTGTCAAACAATTCTAATAGAACTAACCACTTCTTGCTGTATGATTTCCACACTGAACAAAGCAATCCGCAAAGAGAAAGAGAAGATGCTTGGATGTGGAGTGAGGAAGAGAGCTGATGTCTGGCTGATTGGTGATGAAAGTAGTTAGGCAGTTCAGAAGATCTTGGCTTGAGACCCACCTGTATCAGAATAAAAAATGTTTTCTTGTCAAAACCAAAGAAATGAAAAAATGATCTTCAGATTATTATACCTATAATACATGTAATGAAGTTGCAAGTTTTGAAACCATAACAATAGGATTTCAAAACGAATTTGGTTGTTTAATCAGTCACTTTCAATTAAAATGATGTATGATATTTAAATGTTTTAGCAAATCTACAACACCAACCAATAATCCAACCAATAAGAACATGGAGAGAGTGAACAGCAACATTAGCTTCAGAAAGTTGCTATATGATGGAAAGCTTAACAAAATTCTTGTTTCATTGTCGGCCTTGCAAAATTAATTACTACCTTGGATTATTGGATCCAGGCATGTATTCATAAAATGTATACACATCTCCGGCTCCCTTGGGAGTATTAAAGCAAGGTGCTACAAGGTGCTCAAAAATAAATTTACCACAACATGATTTTCTTACAAACTATGTCCTCAATCACATCTGAGTACAGTGCAGCACAATGCGGATGAATTTCTTTCTGCTAGAAATCAAGGCCACATTTGGTATTTGAACTGCGACTAGCTGCCTGAAAAACTTTGCATTTTTAGCCTACGTCAGCCTAGCTCTTGTTTTAAAAATTAGATATGCTCCACGAGTGCACAAATACACAGATCAGATGGTGGAATAATTTTTGTCTTACGCGTGACAAGCCAAATGTAAGTCAACTGTCTGATACGCGTAATCATGGGCTTAGAGAGCGTTTTGAATTTTCAAAACCACTGGGCAGAAGCAGGCTAAAAACACAAAGGCAAGATTTGGTCTTATGGTCTACTACCTTACCTGTCTCCATGTAGCCAGGCATAGTAGATCAAGGCTAGCAAACAATGTTGTGTGTCCACATATGTTGTAGATCCACTTCTTCTGCTGAGACTTCCTTCATTGTGTTCAAGTAATTGACATATCTCAGTGGGCGAACCTTAATAACATAACAAACCCAAAAAAAATGCAAGCAATATAATTAAAACTGGCATTATACATGTATATATGACCAGACACTTGGTACAGGCCTCCCAACCTCTCAGACATGAAAATAGGGATAATTTTGCACAAAAAGCGGGATGAAAGAGAATGGCCATAGGTATGAATGACAAAATTAGAACTTCACAATATGTCCTCCTGATTGAAATGTAAATAGCTTGATAGTAATGATAATAATACATGTAACTTCTATAGTGCACTTTCCACCCATATATTTAGAATGGAAATATTAAAAGTGATCTTTCAAGATAAAAGAGAGACTATAGAAACTTGGTAACTTCATATCTACTGCTGATATGACAATACATCTTCCTGTTGATTTTAAACAATAACAATCTTAAGTTTCATTATAACATGTTAGGGATGGATTTAGGGGTCAAGAGATTAAAAAAGCAGAAGGGAGAAGCAGAGTGGAATAGCGGTAAACAACAGTGGACAGAGGGGTGTGACGAGGTAGAAATACTGATAATAAATGTTTTTTTATATACAGCTTGTATCCTCTTTAAAATGAAAAGCTCCTAAATAATATACAAACTAGATGAATCCTCGACCGCGCACGGTCAAAATTTATGCCTCCGCCATCACGCAATCAGAAAGATATTTACGGCTTTATTGTTCCATGCCATCAGAAATCAAAAACATTGTACAAATTTTGGGCACTGCCACCTTTGACCCCACAAACCCAAAATCTCATAAGTTCTTCCTCACATGCTTATACACAATTGAGCTACACACTGTAATCAACTTTTCTGTTATAAGTGAGCTATATCGGTTGACTTTGTACAAGTTTTCTGCCCGGTGACCTTTGACCTTTGACCCACTGAACCCAAAATCTATTCAATTCATCCTCACATGCTTATACATATTTGAGC
>BQKZ01010033.1:0-15063 GCA_036244855.1 Temnopleurus reevesii | reverse complement strand
AAAAAATTTTTGTTTTTTTTTTTTGGGGAAGGTGGGGGGGGGGGGGGGGTGGTCAATGATTTTCTTATAAGGGGTGCACCATTCTATTTTTTAACCTACAAGGTTTGCATACCTTGAATTCTGAATGGGTGCGAAGTGCGCACCCTCCCTATCGACGCGACGCCCATGATAATTCTCCCCCAATCCTGCTTTCCCCCCCTTTCCAGAATGAACACCATTCAACTATTTTCCTTCACAAACGGCTTATCAATCTAAAGGCACCATCGTCTGAGGGTTTGCTTCCTTCCTTAAATGCCCTTTATAATAAACTAGTATGGGTATTATTGTATAATAGGCAGGTTTAATAATGGGTAATGGGCTTCATTTCCTATTTACCAATGTCTTTTCTGGCCGAATAGATCCAATAAACAAAGGTGAAGGACCGATAGGCAATGCATTACTGACCTTTACAGGCTTATCTTTTTTTTGTTGAATAATTTACTTACTTATTGGAATAACTTATTCATTTAATGAATTGGTTAATTTTGGAAACCTTATTGCCCAGTGGCAAAGACTTACCTTCGCCTTTTAGGTCTTTGAAATCACACCCAGAAAGAGTTTCATAAATATTTTGTTGCAATGATCTCAAACAATTTGTAATGTTTGTGCCATTGCAATACTGGGTATTATAGGACATTGCAGAGTGATGCGAGCTTGATGAATCGTCACCACCATCATCATTCCCATCATTACCACCACCACCACCACCATCATCATCATCATCATCATCATCATCATCATCATCATCATCATCATCATCATCATCCTCATCATCCTCATCATCATCACCATAATCACCATCACCACCATCCTCATCATCATCATCATCATCATCATCATCATCATCATCATCATCATTATCATCATCATCATCATCACCATCATCATGTCACCATCATCAAGGTCATCATCATCCTTATCTATTCATTTGTCTGTCGAATTATCAATTCTCCTATTCATTCAACTAATTTGATATTTTATTTGATTTTGATGTACAATTGATCAAAGGAAGTTGTTTCCGCTTCTGATCTCTCTCTACCTTCTCGTCTTTCTTCATTCATTTCCTCAATTTTGTCGCTCTAAATTTCTCTGTCACAAAATTTACTTGATCGAAAAAGTTTACCTTATATAAATTAAAGTGAGATTTATTACTCTCAGAGACAAATTATTTTATTCCGCAATTCAATAACACATTTATCTTTTTTCCACGTTTATATTACAGTTACGGTGATGTACGTGAACTGCCGGAGTGTGAGGTTAGCGACCAGTGTGCAGTCAGTCTTTACTGTTGCCAAGTTAGCAGCACTCTCTATTATCATCATTTCAGGGTTGGTGCTTCTGGCACAAGGTTTGTTTCCAATTCATTCACCTGCAGAGATGCCAACCGTTCCGGAAAATGCATGAGGCAAAATACAAATGTAAAGCCCCAGTCACATAGTACCTGGAAGCAACACGATTGAACACGACTTTTTGTTATGAGGTAGCTAACTGAACGGAACGAAGAGTCGTGTTCGTTCGTGTTGTTTCTGGGCTTCAATGTGACTGAGGCCGTTATAACAAATTGCTGACCAAGAATGAATAGATATAAACTATTTCCGCAAAATGAAGTCGAGTGCCAATTCAATGCTCCTACGTGAGATCGTTAGCACAATTGAATATATGACGTAAGGATCATTATTGTCCCATGACACACTTAATTCTTCGAAAAAGTTTGTAATTCTGTGAGAGAAATCATGAAAACAATACTGATTGTCTCAGCCATTCACTTGTAATGAAAGCCTAGAATTCATAAGAAAATACGCCCCATGCACATTCTGGGACGGTTGAAATCTCTGCATCTGTCAATAATATGACCAATGCTATGTCCGAGGCGGATCCAGGGGGTGAAATGGTTCCCCTCTACTCTTCACATCGAATGGAAGGCTTATAGCGCCCCCTTCACTGAATAAAATGTATCGGTGGTTAATGACTCCTATCCATCCTTCTGGATCCACCCATTCTACCATCCTGACTGCTTGTTTCGTGGGTACCTAAAACTATGGATGTCAAAAACTTAATCATTTGGGGCGCAACAAAATTACTGTAAAGTTCCCATTGCTAGGGTTCTTTTTTTTTAAACCTGGCATTTATTACGATAAAACTATGCAGAACATTGAGCCATAGTTCAAGTAAGAATTTATACGTCAATGTCGTTTATACATGACGATTTTGATTGAAATTATATTGGCACCTATTTTTTATTTGTAAGATCAATTAATTAAAAGTGGAGAATGATGATTGAATGACAGAGCAATTGATTTAAGAAATAGTGTTTGGCGTATGATAATGAGTATGATTGGCCATGTTGATGTGAAGAGTTTTTCAGTGATGATGAGAGCAAAAATGAATCGTATGCACCTGATTTTACTCCCAACATTTTAGATTAAATATTGTGAAATGTCTTCAATTTCCCTTTTTTCCCTTTATTTATTGTCCATTGTATTATACAGATGACGTTAAAGGGAAAATGTAAACAAAAACATTACATGATTGCATTTTGTCAAAGAGTGTTTAATTCCGATGCGACGTGAGGCGATGAATGTGCCAACATTCTTTCAGATGTATAGCGCCATCTGAGGCCAGTCGCATGATAGCCCTCGAAAGATACCTGCCGCAGCTAGGCGACAGTGACGCTGTCGTCTTGAACACGTGACCTATTATATCTTGCACTTTTGGCCATTTGAAACATGTATATTTGGCATTTTCATCTTTATTTCTTATAAGAGAAACACAAACAAATGACATGAAACCTAAAGAAATATCTACTATCGGATATTTCGTCATCGTTTTCAAGAATTTATTTAGCCAAAAGCTATCTTAGTTTTCCATGAACACAAATAAATCTTGACATATCAGCATTTAAAAGGTATCTTGTTAAAATGCGAATGATTCATGTACAAGAGGGTGTGTTTCATTAAAATTGCACCGTTAGTTCGTGATAAGGATCGGATTCATCATCGTGAGACATGTATCTTGAAAATAACGTCGTGACATATATAGAGTTGGTAGACAACTGCATATTTCAAAATCAGGGGTCAGCTATGCGAAGTATATAAAGTTTGACAAAAAATGTCGTAAAGATCATCCTTATCTCGGCAATTACAACCCTTTATCTTAGAGAATCATTGATTATTATGGAGATTTCTATTGTTAAATCGGTTCAATGTCTAACTAGATGCTTTTGGTATGAGTGCTAGATACACATTGTTACCGATCTATTTGCTTAATATAAAGTAGCCATTGAATTCATCTGCCGATCTGTATTCTTCAGGGTGCTGTAATCACGACAAGGGGCATGAATTATTATATTCATCGTTTGATTAGAGTTGATACCCTGGCTCATGTGCTTGTCTGTGTCTGTATCCCTCTCTTTGGCGCTTTCGGCATATCTACTGAAGACTGAATGCTGATAAGACACGCTAAGATTATATCGTTTTAAGTTGATTTTTTAGCCTTTGATCAAGAGACAGACATGAGTCTTCTTCCGTGAGGTATCTTCTCAAGTTGGAATTATTTTCACATCAAGCCGTCGAAAGCTCGCACTATATGAAACGATCACGAGAAAGCACGTCAAAAACACATTGGCAATCGGCGTTGTTCGGTGAACTAATACGGAAAAACAGGAAAGTTTCTTGTTAATGAGGATCTTTCCTTATGATGGCGGAAAATAACGATATTGACGAGTTGGTGATGTCGGGAACCTTTGACGAACAGGACGTCAAGCCAACACGACATCGAACCAGTGCAATGAAAGAAATCTCGAAACAAGGATACAATGACGGTGACGACCACCAAGACGATGACGACAGCACGGACGTTGTGAGGTTAAGGCGTCGCTTGACACTGCTAGACGGAGTCGCCATCAACATTGGTATCATCATCGGGTCCGGGATCTTTGTGTCTCCGAAGGGTGTCCTAGCAGGCGCGGGAAGCGTCGGAGCGACCATGGTAGTCTGGGCCGTATGCGGTATCTTCTCGATGGTCGGGGCTCTCTGCTATGCCGAGCTCGGGACCATGATCCCCGCGTCTGGGGGAGCTTACGCTTATCTCCAGGTCATCTATGGAGACTTCTTTGGCTTCATGCTTCTTTGGATCTCCGCCGTGATGGCGCAGCCTGGCTCCATGGCCGTGGTCGTGCTGACGTTCGCAAACTACAGTCTGCAGCCGCTCTACCCCAACCTAGAATGTCCGCCACCTCGGACGCCTACAGTGCTCATTGCTATCAGTTGTACTGGTAAGTTTTCTGACAACAACTTGATTCTCTTGTTAGTATATTCTGGAAGTTCCCTTCACCCATTGGCTAGAGAATTTAGTATATCTCATAGGTCATACCGAGATCTCGCAATCCCTTGGATTAGGACGTAGGAGTAGATACATTGCGGGATTTAACAGCTTCTTAATTACTTGCGCTAATTAATTACACTAAACTCTAATTCCATCGCCTACGAAATTAGCACATATTTCGTGAAAGGACTATTCTGCTTCCAAGCAAGATTTTGTAAGACAGGGATCATGTTTACTATTGAAAGAATTAGAGGATGTACACGTAAGCAAGCCTGGATGTATGTGATGCCTAAACCGTAAATACGAAGTCTCTCTTTGCACCAATACTATGTGAAATATGAAATTGGAAATTACTGGAAAATATTCAAATGAGCCAATTATTAAAATTATGAAATATATAAACTTAAAAATGTTCCCGCAATGTGTATTCATCAAGTGGCACTTCTCTCCTCTGCAGTCGTTGTAACCCTGATCAACGCCATCAGTGTCAGGTGGTCCAGCTGGATACAGGATGTGACTAGTGTGTGTAAGGTTGGCGCTCTTTTGATCATCATTATCACGGGTATGATAGAGCTCGGACAAGGTATGATCTACGATGTTTAATTTCAATTTAGAATATCTGATTTTTGTTTATATTCCCCTGACAAAAGAGATAGGTGTCTCTGAAAATTCGGGACCATTTTGAATTATTGAATTGGCTATAATGCACTTCATCGTTATTTTGATTTATTTCCTTTATAACCAATACGTGAACTATAATATATTTGATTTTTATTCATGTATTTTGCCAAATTGGGGCTATTATCCATGAATGCATTTTTTTCGTCAGTGGTAAATATCACTCGAATTACGCAACAGAATGTTAGTATCAAAAGAAATATTGATCAGAGAACTGTAACGTCTTTAAACTTGTTTTACATAACACCGGTTCTATTATTATCAATACTTTTTAAATGTATATGATATGTAGTTTTTAAATGAAGTTGATTACAAAATCATATTTCTACAAATTAAGTACATGTAGATCGCAATTTTATTTCAATCCAATATTGCTATTCAGGGTGTATTACTTTTTCAATTATGATTTTTTGTTGTTGCATATTTCTGTTTTTTTTTACGTATAGGACTGTTGAGGGATGATATAGTTAAAATGGATTTTAGCAGAGTGCGATATCAATGTCATCTTGTCGATAGATTCCATAAATAACTATTTCAGAGATGCCAACCGTTCCTGAATATGCATGTAGAGGTTTTTATATATAAGTTAAAGACTTTTATCAAAAGTGAATGGCTGAGAAATAATTTATTTGTGTTATGTTTGTTCGGCTGTTATATTATTCAGTTTTAGATTTTGACCTTACTTCTCATGCATTTTCCGTAACGATTGTCATCTCTGCTGTTTTTGAAGTTTGTATATAGACAAACATACAAATGTGTTAACGAGGTCAGAGTTTAAAGAACAATAAATCAGCAATAATTTTTTTTTTCAGTGGCAAAAGAAGAGAGATTTGACGTCAATCAACTCGATTTCGATCTGGTCGATTATAATCATGTAGATGCTATGTCTTAAAAGATATTAGACCGATTTTTAATAAATTCTCAAATATCTCTGATATGTGATTTATTTATTTTTTTTTCATTTCAAAATGTGAATGTGAGTATGTTATTACATATAAATAAATGTTATGGTGTTTTGCGTAGAAGGATCTTTCAGTGCGTGAACAAAATGTTTGTGCTTTGTTTGAATTAGAGAAATGGATTGAATTTTGAAGTGATGTTTTGTGAATATTTTGCAAAGATTTCTATTAGGATCAAGAGTGAATGTGTTTTGAGGTATGAAAATTCCATGCCGCTTTTTTTTCCAAGTAAGTGTTGCTTGTAATTTGCAATTCTGCTGCCAATTACGCAATGGGTAAAAAGCTTCATGGGAAGTCTTCACCGATGACACTTGCTGATGCTGCGTCAAAATGTAAACTGACGCTCGCTTACACTTGATGAGTGATGTTAGATTACCCTGCTTATCTTCAAATAAACCGGGTCGCTTTCGTTACACAGATTTTTTTTTTTTTTTTTTTTGGGGGGGGAGCTATTGTTTGAGGATAATATCTTAGCGCCTCAACATGCACCCTTTATTAAAACCGTATTTATAGGGTCTATGACCATTGATGTCAGTCACTTTATAAATCAATGTTTTAAGGTTTGCATATGATCTTGATATATATTCACCAAAGAAGTAACTTAATTGTTTTATAACATACGAATAAACAAATGACTTTTTGACCAACCTCCGATTTTGTTTGTTTGTTTTGTATTTTTATTTGTCGTTTATTTTTGGCGGCTGGATCTAATACAGTCGACGGACATACTTTCGATCCTGAATGTCGTTTAGGCGAATAGAATGGGGTTGAAGGGAATGCTTCTCCTTCGACATCAAATCGGTCGCTGGCAAAGAAAAGCTTTTTGGTCGCGGACCATTCACATTTCCGTGATTTTTTTTCAATGAATGATGCATGAGAGAATATTGAGGGCTATTTTTGTTGTTGCTGTTTTTTTTCAATTTGTTAATACTTATCAAGCCATCGGCAATGACATCCACTTCTTGACAAAACACAAAAATCAAACAAACAGCATTTTCATTCAAACATAAAGTTAGTTGGCTCATTATTTACAAATCAGTTTTGTTTATATTTCATGGTGTGGATCATCTTTTTATACATGTCTCTCTCATTTTTTTTCTTATTTTCCTATTATTTTCTGGTCCAGGAAACACTCAAAATTTCGAGAATTCTTTTGAAGGAACGGAGTTGAGTGGATTGGGAATAGCTCTCTATTCGGGTCTATTCTCCTATGCAGGATGGTAAGATAACCCTTCATTTATTTTAGATTATTCGTTTATCATATTTTATATTTTTCCATTTTCACATGATTGGAGAATAAATTTTCCACTTTAAATAATTACTATATAATGATTTAAAAAGAAATTTGCACTCTTCACAGTGTTCGTCTTCCACTTTTGTATGTCTCGGACATTATATGGGAGGCATCTCTGGACAATAACCCCAAATATACCTAAAATATGACTTTCGGGTGATCTTGATTCAGATCCCAATCAAATCGATAAAATAACAAATTATTTTTTTTTCAAGAATTCTGTTCTTCATCAGATGATGACATCCAGTCTTAGGGGGTGTTGCTCAAAGGTTGCAATTGATCACAAGTTGCAGTTGATTGGAATACGACAATCAAAATCATTGTTTCACGCGCGTCTTGTTAAATGTGCACACCGTTTGCGAATGAAAATGCGCGCGTTACAATTTTCACAGTTGTAGTTGATTTGCAGTTGATTTTGAGCAACACCCCCTTACTCTGTTCTAATCGATAGTCATATTTCCTTGCAGGTTATTTTTCATTCTACCAATATCAAGAATATAGGTCAGAAGTTCGTTAATTTGTTCCATCGCCTCTTTTATTTACAGGTACTCTCTGAACATTGTAGTGGAGGAGCTGAAAGACCCATACAAGTAAGAAATAATTTGATTTTAAGAAGAAGAAAAAGAAAAAAAATATTTGAGAAAACCAAAGATGTAATTTTATTGGACAAAACTGTAATGTTACAAAATATGAATTTTTGTTGTTTTTCAGGATATTGATGTTGTAAAATTAGTGCAGAATTAAGGCTAGAAATAATCAATTTGCCCAATTAATGTTCTATGAATTATATATCACACATTCATCCATTATTGAATGAATGAATGAATGAAAGAACTTTATTACCAAAAATTGAATACAATAAAATACAAACATGTAAATATCACAAAACATTGGTAAAAGGACACCAAGAAATAGCAAAACTGCTAGTAGGGTATGGCGCCCAGGTTCATTAAGTAAATTATGCTTAAGCACTACACATACAATTTTTTACTAGCTCATGATTGTAATTTCATTAAAAATACTCAATTCAGTATCATAGTTCCATGCATGGTCAAAGTTGAATGTGATAATGCCCCGGTCACATAGGATCCCGGAAGCAACACGATTCACCCCGACTCTTCAATGTTAATTCACAGTTAAATGCCTCAGGACAACGAGTCGCGGTGAATCGTGTTGCTTCCGGGGTCCTATGGGACCGGGGCTTAATATTCACTATTTAACTAGAAATTTTTATATGTATAAACTAAAGATAATTATGGGAGCAATGTTTATTTTGATCTTGTGATTTGTCACGCCTAACACAAATATCAAAATTGCAATGTCATGCATTACCTGTGAAGCAATGGAGTACCACTTGACCAAAGAAATCAAAAGCTAATAAAAATATAGCAAAGATAAGTTGGTTAAAGGTGTCAATGACATGACGATTGTTGACTTCCTGTATGCACTACAAGTTTTATTGATAAGAATGGAATTACTAGATTAAATATAGCTTTTCATAGTCTCAGTAGTTGTATGTTCATTCTGCAAGCATTATCTACATTACTGTATATTACTTTTTTCCTTCCTTATGTGATGGGAAATAGAGTATGTCATGGGAAGCACTTGTTTGGGATAATTTCATTATCTAAAAACTTTAAGCATTAAACATGGGAACTCGGGAGCAGTTAAGATTTTTTGGGGGGTTAAATTTGTTGGTGGTGGAGAATGTAAAAATTTAAGCTAACACTGTGCTTTAAAATATAGATCAAATCCAATTCTAGTTCAAAGTAGTTACCAGGACAATAAAATACCGAAACTTATACATGCAAGCATCTTACAATTCCGTGTTAACTACCCCAAATGTTCAAATAAATGCAGTCTGTGATTTATGGGAAATTTTCTGGCAACTTTGCTAACATCAGATATTCTCTAATCTCGCGGATTCTTTTTCTGTAAATTTTACAAGAAGCTCTATTTTCCATCACAAAACAATTATTCTCATCGTAATTTATACCCCTAATCTGATATTCTCCATAGGAATCTTCCCCGTGCCATCGTGATCACCATCTGTACCGTGACCGTTGTTTATGTCCTTACAAACATCGCTTATTTCGCTGCTCTCTCACCCGAAGAGCTCCTGGCTTCAAACGCAGTAGCAGTGGTAAGTATTCATTTACAGAATTGCAGTTTTGTTCAAACAATACACTTTTGTAATATGTTGAAGTTATTTTGTAAAGTAATGAATAATGTGATTTAATTCAAATGAATGATAATGATTGAGATGAAAATAATGGTTTGACACATCAAACAAGTTTGCCGGAAAACTCAGAAATGCACACTTTGATAGAATGCCAATTTCTACCAAGTTGATGTTACCAAAGTGATTAAGTAAAACTTAATATAAGAATATTGACACAATAACCCCAAAACTGCTTGAAATAAAAAGAATTAAGTATGTATTTTGATGTTGCATGTTATATAGATATATGTTGGATACTATGGAACATTGCAGAGTGCAGCGGGAGGGTGTTTTTTTGTCCCATGACCCACTATATTTTACGGAAATAGTTTATATCCTGTTTTATTCTTTTTGTGAAGTTTATATATCAAGCAAATGTTTGTCGAGGAGTTATTCAATTACAAATATTCATTTGCCTATATTTAATTAGTCTAATTAACCTGTGTTGATACTTTTTCTACAGACATATGGAGCAAAAGTTTTAGGAAAGTTTGCTTGGATCATGCCTGTAGCTGTCGCTCTGTCTACGTTTGGATCAGCTAACGGCAACATGCTTACATGCTCGAGGTAAGATTTCATCTTGACAAATTGAAGAAATTATGTCGAAATGCATGATTCATGTATTGATAGTTATACAGGCAAAATGTTCTGATAATATAATAAAATGATATGAAAAATGCAAATAAATATTGAATATTTATTGAATTTAATATAATATTCAAGTTATCCCAATCATCATTATAATCATCATCATCATCATCATCATCATCATCCTCATCATCGTCATCCTCCTCTTCATCATCATCATCATCATCATCACCATCAATTATCCTCATCATCCTCATCCTCATCCTCATCATCCTCATCATCCTCACCATCATCATCATCATCATCATCATCATCATCATCATCATAATCATCATCATCATCATCCACATCATCATCATCGTCATGACCCACCCACTCATCCACTTAATCATCATCATCATCATCATGAAAATATTCACCATCTTGTGTATATGTTATAAAGAATAAACATTGAGAATCTATTCATTTCAACCGGACTAACATATTTAGGAAGAAAAGCATGTTACACGTCCGATCTGGAATGCTTTATCAATACAAGTAAATCAGTGAATATTGATTTATGTTTTGATATTTATTCCTGTCTAGGTTATTCTTCGTTGGTGCCCGTGAGAAGCATCTGCCTAACCTGCTCGCTATGATCAACATTGAGAGAAATACACCAGTGCCATCCTTACTTTTCACAGTAAGTAAATGTTTGGGGAATACCGTATATAGATGTAGCCAGTAAGGCCCCGGTCACATAGAGGCCCGGAAGCAACACGATTCAATACAACTCATTGTTAATTCATAGTTAACTGCCTCTGTTGAATCGTGTTGCTTGCGGGGTCCTATGTGACTGAGGCTTAATACATGACTGATAGATTCAAAACATTAAATTTGATAGTTCCGAATATTGGGATAGTTTTTAAACTTTTCACTCAAGCACTCCAGTGGTCTAGCGATTATGACACCAGTTAAGTAATCTAGAGGTTACGAGTTTTAATTTTGCCCGGTTGATGGGGATTTAATTCATGACCAAACAAACACCAAAACTATAATGCCTGAAAAAATAACTGTTTGTTGCCCAATAATATGTTTTTAAAAAAATAGAGTTTGTCAGAGGGAATAAGTTTTCTTTTCATTTATTTTTTTTTATTTTGGGAAACGTTTCATGTAGAAATTAAGACTTAGATTCTAGTAAAAAGTAAAGTAACGACTGAAAAAAGTAAATATCAGGTTGTACATCACATTATCTGTAATTTCACTGTAAAGTCAAGGTTGGGCCAATCCTAGAGATTCAGTTGGTGAAGGGCAACCAAGCAGCTTTTTATGGGGCCTAATAGAAGACAATATTATGACTATGTGCTTTCTGACAAACCAGAAAGTTTACCAAAAGAACAATGGCTGTAAGATTTATTACCAAGCTTATTTATTAATCAAAAGATCAAACAGAACCATCATGAAAATTTTAATAATAGTTTCAATGTCTGCCTTTAGTATGTTTGTTGGTCCAAGAGTCAATGTACTTGTATGTCTGGCAAAGCTACAAAGTGGGTGTAATTTTGATTTGCATACTAGTAAGCCAAAAAGTGTTTTTTAAACAATGGTTACGAGATTTATAGCCAAGCTTATTAGTTTTTATTGATCAAAAGATCACAATGTCGTGATGAAAATGGTATGATTTGAATGGTTGTTTCATTGGCTGCCTGATGTTTACACTAGGTTTTCGAAAGGATGTTTGGGAGTCTAAGAGTCATGGGTCTATTTGGGAAAGCATTGTCTGTCACATTTTAAGATAATGTACTTTGGTCATTATGATTTTAAAATCAACATAGACTAATCATTCTCTTCAGAAAATGTATATTTTGATATTATTGTATTTGTATACCAATCAGTTTGGATACAGACTTTTAGAATTGTCTGGTTTAGGGTTTGATATGTCTCCATAGCTTTTGTCTCATCAATACTTATTTGTTAGAGTTAAAATTGTATTATTACTTTCTAAGTATCAATAAAGATTTCAAAATAGAAGAGATTTATTGTAAAGGCCATTTGGTTTATGGTTCCTGAGCATAGGAAGGATCACTCTATACCCCCAATTTGTAAGAGAAATACACTGCAGAGGTGGAAGTATACAATTCTCATCATTTAGGGATGATGATATAGCAATGTCAAAGTTCTTAACATCAAATGTGACAATCTTTTTTCTTTTTTTTTCTTAAATCTCATTCTCCCAGACATGAATATGATAATCAAGAAAACACAGTCAACCTGGCCTAGTGCTCACATATGTTAAGGATCTTTTATGCTATCTTTGTATGTTCTATTGAATCAACCCTTTGCAAGTTAAAGCAATATCTATTTTTATGTCTTTTTTCTGTAATCGTTGCTCACAATTTTAAACTGCCAGTGTTTTCACCCTCATAAACTACTTCAACTTTTTGATGAGAAAATAAATTTCTTTCATAATCATATTTCTCGTTTCCTCTACAGTCCTTGCTGACCATCTTATACTCCTTGACTGGCAATGTCTTCACCCTCATCAACTACTTCAACTTTGTGACATGGTTCAGCAGCGGTCTGGCCGTAGCGGGTCTCGTGTGGCTGCGATACAAGGAGCCTGATAGGCTAAGGCCATACAAGGTATGATTGTCAACATTATCAAACAGGGCTCAATTTCTGAAAACTGTGCTATCTTTTAGGTTAGCAAAAAAAATGGTAATTGTCATAACGAGTCAAATTACAATGCACCATTGGTTAATATTTGCACGGTGTCTGCAGTGCTTCGTGTATGGTTAAAGAGCCCTCTGTGCACCCACCAATATTGCGTGCAATAAGCCCTTGTTATGAGAGTTAGCATCAATTTTTATAGCGCAGAAGATACACTAGTTTTCAGAATTTGGGCTCGGATAATGAATATACATGCTCTTTTGTTAATTGCTTTGGTGATGAACTCTATACGAAGTAGGCGTGAAGTAAGTCAAGTGTGAACTGGACGTCTTAGTGCCTTTTCTCATGCTCATAATTTGCAAATGTGCATTAATTTCTATTGATTTCATGATTTTGGTATCTTGTGCATATTGAACTCTAGAACAAATTATCGCCACACTCATCCTAATCAAGTGCCTTGTCTAGTGCAATAAAGCTAAATAATCTGATGGCATGCTTGTGCGTCTTTTACAGTTGTCTTGTTGCATAAGGGCATATTTGTCTTTATCTTCATGCTTATGAACTGTGGTATGTTTGCTACGAAGGGGCAACTTCTAATAGCATG
This sequence comes from Temnopleurus reevesii, assembly GCA_036244855.1. NCBI lineage: Eukaryota > Metazoa > Echinodermata > Echinoidea > Temnopleuroida > Temnopleuridae > Temnopleurus > Temnopleurus reevesii. The sequence continues at coordinate 1,708 of BQKZ01010033.1, read as the reverse complement.
TTTGTACTGCTTCCACTGGTCTTTGATTTGGTTTGAGATATCCAACCATTTTTTTTATTCTTTCCACTTTGCTCTCTTCCCTTTTAAACCCCTCCAGGTGAACATCATTCTTCCAATCGTCTTCATCATTGCCTGCATATTCCTCATCGTCATGGGAACCATCGCAGCGCCAATGGACACTCTCATAGGAGTCGCCATCATGTGTACTGGTATCCCAGTCTATTTCTTCATCGTCAGACCCAAGCACAAACCTGAGTGCGTTGTGAAAGCTAATGGTATGTATATACATTAGGGATGAAAAAAAAAGATATAGCGGTGCAGAATTCGAAGGGCATTTTCATTAGTACAGTCCAACCTTGTTATAAAGAGCACTGATATAACAGGCTCTAGGTATAAAATGGTAATTTTCCTGGTCCCATCTCTTTGGATTTTATTGTATTTTGGCCCTGATATATAACAAGGTTTCGATATAGAGAAAATTCCTCTGGTCACAAGGACCTCGTTATAATGAGGTTTGCCTGTATTTTTTCATGCTTGTCTTGTTAGGCCAGTTTACTGATAGCTTTGAATCCATGTCGTTGCTTGCAAGCAAACATTGCAGTGAGTAACAATTGAGTAACAATTACTTGTATTGGAATTCAATTTTCATACATTACTTGTTGCCTTGTCGGGAAAGCTTTCTGGATGTTGAGAATAATCTTTGTGTATAAAGAATGCATAAAAATAGGTAAACCTGCCTATAAAAAATGTAATAATTATATATTGATTTTTTATTACCGGTATTATGATTAGACAGACCACCTGTGCACTTTGAAACAACTGTATAAAGTGCCTTATAAATGTAATCATTATTATTATTATTATTATTTCTGTACTTTTTCCAGCATTTACAAACTCCACGTACAAACATGAAACTATTAAATGAAACCGTCCCATTAAAGAAAGAAGAGATTGGATCTTATGTAACCAAATTGACTGCTTGTTGGACTTTACTTTATTATGCATTCCCAAGAGCAACAAACCGTTCCCATTAAGAAAGTGTCATTCTTTAGAGAAATTAGCACTGCTTTAGTTGGTGTAGAATAGGCATTAATGAAAAAGTGTTTTCAATTTTCACCATACATTGTCGCAATATCCCAGTTAGTGAAATCACTGATGATACTAAAGCCTTTCTTGACATATAACTCTAGAATAGACCTTGAAAATGAAGCAAATCATCATATCTTTGTCATTTAATGTTTCTTATCTTTCTCTCTCTTTTCAGATTTTGTGACCCGTTGGTTCCAGAAACTCATGTTTGTTGTCGCAGAGGAGAGGTAGTGACTGGTTGAGTAACTTGAATCCTGATGCATTCCTTAAAATCAACTGGACCTTGAAGATGATAAAGAAAGGGATCACAAGAAATATTCATCTCACATTTTCCTGAGCGAACACTTTGTAATGGATCTTGCTCGCATTCCATCAATCAGCAAGTCATCATGTTTCATCACAAGTGGATTTTTTGGCAACATTTGGAGACGTGGGTATGGCACCATTCTGTCTAAAAAAACCCTTTTCCTCATGAAAGAATTTTTTTTAGAGTTATAGCTTTTCATTTTTAGACAGAATCGTTTTACATATGAATATTTCTATGTTGTTCCCTCTATATCTTCATCTTGTAATAGGTCAAAGTAGATTTTTATTGAGTGAGTCAGGCTTTATTCTCAAC
>BQKZ01010030.1:13938-29110 GCA_036244855.1 Temnopleurus reevesii | reverse complement strand
GACATGTTGGGGCGGGGCGCCAAGAGGAGGTCTTCGGCTCTCAAAGCCATCTTCAAACTTCTCGACCAATCAGATTCAAGGTTACTTCTGAAAGCCTCAAGAATAGTACTTGCAGTGAGTATCTCTTCAGTCATACTTATTGCCTTTGTAAATAGGCCTGTCTAACAGTAGATTAAAATTTTTGCACTCTTCCTGCCAACGAATGTAGTTATGTGGTATTCCATAAATAGTAACAATTGACTCAGAATTCAGTTTTCATACATTACTTGTTGCTTTGTCGGGTAAGCCTTAGGCCAGATTTTGCATTGTCAAAAACTATTTTGTGTTAAGTGTATGCATAGAATGTGCTTCTTTAAGTAAATCCCCCAATTTCAGCAAAATTTAAACTGTTGTTATTCCAAAAATAAAGCAAACCTACCTAAGATAATGATACCAAAGCGTTCATATGAAATTGCAAATAGCATCACGTTGAAATGATCATCTAATTACTTGTTGAATTCAACACATTGTTAGGTACTATTAACAGGGCAGTTCCTACACAAAGTCTATGAGAATTGCAGAATTCAGTAGTCAATGGGCCAACATGAACACTTACAATAGCAATTGATTTAGAGTTAAAGTTTTAGTCGATCACAGATTTCTAACAACAACTTTTATTTTTTATTGACATTTTTCTGATTCTGTTTAGCTTGATGTTACTGGCAGTAATCTGAAAGCTCTGTGTAGACTTCTGTTCAAGCTAAGTCGTGATGAGAAAAACGACAGTCTATTCCTTCAACACAACTTATTAGGTAAGTGTTTTCTAGTTATGTATAAAGGTCTTAATGATAAACTTAATACAGCAATACCAATACCTTGCTCTTAATGATTCAATGATTGTACTTTAAATGGGTTCCCTCAGTCATCCACAGTGTCCTTTAATTATTAGGAATAACACAGTTCTACTGACCAGAAACTAGACTAGGTGTAAATAGTCAATCTTGACTGAAACGCCATAACCTAAACAACAACAACAACAACAACCCACAGATTCTTCATGAATTCTTTAAATTGTGTGAAAAGAAGGTATGTATAATGCTGCATTAATTGTAGAGCGCTTAGCGACCTTTATCAGAGGTAGTTAGCGCTATATATGAACTGCATATTATTAATATATAAAAAAAGTCTCTGACATACACTTGTTAAAAGAAAATTGCATTGGAGGGCATTGATTTTTTTTTGGGGGGGGGGGGGGGGCTAACGTGTGTGATTTTGGAAACCCTTTCTGAAAGGAAGTCATTAAAAGCAGTATTTTAGTTGTGGACAAGTATGGAATTCTGTTTTCAAATTTATGTAGAAACCCTGTATAAACTGTAAAGATGTCAAGAACGTTCTGTGATTTTTTTTTTTCTTTACAGATCTGGTTGTAGCCTTGATCGCAAAAACAGATTTCCTGACGAACTGTGAAGCCCTAGTGTATTGTATAGGAGGCTTGAAGTGTCTGTCGGCTAACACAGAGTTGAATAAAGCCTTATCTGAGAAGGGACTCATTGAAGCGTTAGGACGGATACTCAAATCGGTTAATGCATCGGTAAGAGAATCCAGACTGTATTTTATATCTTTTCCTAACAAATTGTGAATTTCTAGAGTTATGTATCTCGGTTTGAAATGTCTCTCGGCTAACACAGAGTTGAACAAAGCCTTATCTGAGAAGGGACTCATTGAAGCATTAGGAAGGATACTGAAATCGGTCAATGCATCGGTAAGAGAATCCAGACTGTATTTTATATCTTTTCCTCACAAATTGTGAAGTTCTAGAGTTATGTATCTCGGTTTGAAATGTCTCTTGGCTAACACAGAGTTGAACAAAGCCTTGTCCGAGAAGGGACTCATCGAAGCGTTAGGACGGATACTCAAGTCTGTCAATGCATCGGTAAGGCAAAGCTTGTCTTGGATGACGGAAAGTTGGCCGCTTTTTGTATGATTTTTTTTTCAACTAAGATTAAGGCCAATATTAGGTACTTGGAAAAAACCTTGATTTGAATTATAAGTGATAAGGACGGTGATACCTGTAGATGTTGAAAACAATACATAAGAAAATTTGCGCTGATAAGGGAAATTTAAGAAACTCAATACTTTAAAAAAAAGTATAGAATTACTTACATTTTCCTTATCAACTCAAGTTTTCTTATGTATTGATTTCAACATCTATTAACTTATAATCCAAATCAAAGTTAGTCACCGTGTTCTTTTTCACTCTAGCCAACACAGGAAGCAGCACATGGGACAGTGTAATGAAGTTATGGCAAAGCCCCTTTTCTGAACATTTACTCGCTTACTACTAATTATTAATTAAATTTCACTTTAACCTGATAATTCAGTGAAATACGATATCAAGGGTAATGAATTATTTATTTATTTGGATGGAAGCATCTCTGATTTGTAGAGCAACCCTATGATACAGGTTCAGATGCATTTCAGTTCCAAAGTTGTGAGCTAATACCTGTCGTTCCCATCAATTCCTATTCAATAGATGGGTTTACTTATACATTCCAATTTATGTGCGTTTCTTGCGACCGAACGTAGTTGCGTGGTATTCCTTAAACCGTTTGATAATAATAAGACTACAATACTTGGAATCTAGTTTGCATAAATTACTTGTTGCTATGTTGAGTAAGCCTCGGGCAAGCTTCAGGGTTGTCAAGAACAACCATTGTGTTAGGTTATGCATAAAATTTGCATCTATTAGTAAACCCCCCTATTGTTCAGACTTCACCAACATCTCAAAGCAAGAACATTTCCAACCTGTTACTACAGATCGTTGGAACGCTACGTCACCTGATGCGTTGATTTTTTTCATGAGAAATAATGATAAGAGGAGGGGGGCATAACGGTTTCATTGTTATTGTTATTTTTTATGGTGTAATTACAAGGAAATAGTGCAGTAATACATATAAAGAGTGGAGAAATGCAGTATAAAAGTACAAGTATTAGCATAGTTTCAAGGAATGATTTTACTCTTCACATTTGATTAGCAGTTTTAGATATTGAGGAAACTTTTCCAATTCTTTACTATACAGTTCTATGTGAAAAAGTTGCGACACACAATATATTTTGTATAGCAATCCTGCTAAAGAAATGCATAGCAAATGGTGATGCGATACCAGGAAAATTATTCCCTGGGTATTATGAATAATTTCCTACCAATATCTTGGCACCATTTCCATATTGATACATTTTTGTGTGTGATTTTCTCAGACTTCGCCGGAATCTAGAAGCAAGAACGTTTCCAACCTGTTGCTTCAGATTGTCGGAACGCTGCGCCACCTAGCAGACAGAGGGGAGAACAGACATGAGTTCTTGGCGAACAAGGTTATTAATCATTTATGTGGCATCATGGAGCTATTCACATCTGATGGCGATCTTATGATGCACGTCTCTAGAATATTAAGGTATGAATAGGGTTTTTTTATTAATGTGAAATGGGGATGGGGAGAGAACAGGTTCACGTTAATAACTAACAAGGTCATAACATATTTATGTGGTATTATGGAGCTATTCACATCTGACGGAGATCTTATGATGCACATCTCTAGAATATTAAGGTATGAATAGGTCCACCTTACTGTTGTGAAGTGGACCACAAAATAAGAAGAGAGAGTACTACGTTCTTGGGCCTGTAACATAGAATATAGAATTAAACGTACAATTGATATTTATTGTAAGTCTATGACAAAAACGTGTACCATAGAGATACAATTGGTTTTAAATTTATTGAATCGCTTTTATGTTACAGGCCCTTATCAATTATTTCTATTTACAGTCAACTTTGCCTAAGTCGACCTCGCACAAGTCAAATAATTGCCCACCCCAAAGGTGCCCTTCTCTTTTCATTTTATAATTTCACCCCTCCTCGGTCGAATTTTAAAGTTGAAGCTATTTCTTCAGTCCAAACAGATTTAACTTTGACAAGATTGACTGTTGAAAATTGACACCAAATCAGGATCGTACTGCTGTCCATGTCGAGCACCTGACAAAGTTTTAATTCAGGGGTTCTAAAAGCTATTTGACAGGGAACAAAATTTTATCTTTCCATGTTTCTCTTCTTTCTGTCTATTTTTCACAGGAAACTGATGGTGAATAATGACTGTATTGTTGCCAGTAGAGTAGAGCATCCAATGCTATTACAGCCACTGCTAGTTCATATCAGAATTTTTCTCTTGTTGTTTTTGTTCATTTCTACACAGTAAACTGATCTTAAATAAAGACTATACTGCTGTCCTCGCACAGCACCCGACAGCTCTCAAGTCATTCCTAGCACTCAACATTTGAGGTTTTCTGTTCTTCTGTTTTTATTTTCACTGTAAAGTGACACTGCACTAAATAATGACTGCACTGCTGTCCTTGCGGAGTACCCGACGGCTTTCCAGTCACACCTAGCACTCATAAGCAAACCAATAGGAACGGTCTCTTGATTTTGTCTATTTGTACACAGTAATTTGACATTGAATAACAACTGTACTGCAACTCCTAGCCCATATAAACAAGCATCCAAGTAGCATTGTTGCCAAACTAGTAATATTTCATCCCATTTATTAGGATTTTTCAGTGAAAATGGACACTTTTTGGACAAAAAGGAATATTTTCAGTCCTTGAGATACAGTGTTAGGAAATGCTCGGAAGCTGAGGATAGGATATGTTTTCTGAAAATAGGGTTTGGGGTGTAAAATGATAGGATTGTTATAGATATGATGTTGGCAGCTCTGCAATAGAAATAATTTTTTGTTTGTGTTTTTTGTGTTTATTTGTCCACAGTAAACTGACGTTGAATAACGACTGCAGTGCCGTCCTAGTGGAGCACCCGACAGCATTCATCAACATTTGACAACATTAAATGATTTTATATTTTGCTTGACCCTATATTGTTCTATACAGTAAACTAAGACCCCATTTACACCAGAAAGGAGGCCCGAGGCCGGCCTCGGGCCTCCAATTTAGGCTGGCCCAAGTACCGCAACTTTGTATGTTTACACCAAGAATTGGGCCGGCAATTAGGCCTCCTTTTATTACATCATTATCCACCTGTTTTGTATTCTTGTTCCTTCTCCGCATGTTATTCATTCTCTTCCCATTGTTTCAATTTCTTTTCTTTTTCTTTTGTTTTCCCTATGTCATCTTTCATTTTCCATTTTCCGACCTTCTTTTTCTGTTACTCCTATCCTTAGGTTATACATTGACTTCGTTTATTCTATCCTCGCTCAGTACGTCTATCTTTATGTCATCGATTGTTTTCCGTTTATTCTATCTTCATTTTCTGTCTATCATTATGTTATTCTTTGTTTATCGCATATTCTTTCATCATTTTCTGTCTATCCTTATGTTATTCTTTGTTTATCGCTTATTCTATCTTCATTTTCTGTCTATCCTTATGTTATTCTTTGTTTATCGCTTATCCTATCTTCATTTTATGTCTATCCTTATGTTATTCTTTGTTTATCGCTTATTCTGTCCTCATTTTCTGTCTATCCTTATGTTATTCTTTGTTTATCGCTTATTCTATCCTCATTTTTTGTATATTCCTATATTTCCCGGCTTTTCATGTCAATTAAATCATGCAAAATTGGAGGCCTGAGGACTCCTTCTGTTTACACCAGAAAATTGGAGGCCTGAGGCCGGCCTCAGACTACCTCCAGAGGTGGTCCGAAATTTGGGCCGGCCTCAGGCCTCCTTTATGTTTACACCAAGCTTTAGGCCGGCCTTTTCGGCTGGTGTAAATGGGGTCTTACACTGAATAATGACTGCACTGCCGTCCTAGTGGAGCACCTGACAGCTTTCCAATCCCTCCTACCACTCATTAGCAATCCAGTAGAAACGTATTTCTACACTAATTTGACGCTGAATATTAACTGCACTGCTACTCATAGCCCATTTAAACAAGCATCCAAGTAATATTTTTGCCAAACTAGTAATATTTCATCCCATTTATTAGGATTTTTCAGTGAAAATGGACACTTTTTGGACAAAACTTTCAGTCCTTGAGATTCAGTGTTAGAGAATACTCGGAAGCTGAGAATAGTATATTTTTTCTGAAAATAGGGTTTGAGGGGTAAAAGAATAGAATTGTTAGAGAATTGATGTTGGCAGCTCTGCAACAGAAATAATTATTTGTTGTTGTTTATTTTGCCATAGTAAACTGCCGTCCTAGCGGAGCACCCGACGGCTTTCCAGTCACTCCCAGCTCTCATCAACATTTGACGAAATTCTATTTTCATATTTTGTTTGTCTCTGTTTTGTTTTCCACAGTAAACTGAAATTGAATAACGACTGTACTGCCGTCCTAGGGAAGCACCCAACAGCTTTCATCGATATTTGACAACATTCTATTTTCATATTTTTTGTCTCGTTTTGTTTTTCACAGTAAACTGACGTTGAATAACGACTGCACTGCCGTCCTAGCGGAGCACCCGACGGCTTTCCAGTCACTCCTAGCACTCATAAGCAAGCACCCAGACAGGAATGATCTCGTCGTCAGAGTGGCGTTCGTCCTTGGCAACCTGACGGCGAGGAATGACGACTGTCGCTATTGTCTTTTCAACACAGAGGGCGCTATGGAAGCGCTGCAGGGTTCGATAAGACGATACATGGCCAAGGATCTCAGGGTGAGTAATTTGCTTCGATGATGCGAGTCTAGGTAAACCTAGAAAACAAAAATGTAAATGGCCATTAACTGGACATAGTACAGTCAAACCTCGTTATAAAGAGCACTGATATAACATGCTCTCGTTGTAACAAGGTAATTTTCCTGGTCCTATCTCTTTGTATTTTATTGTATTTTGACCCTGATATAACAAGGTTTCAATATAAAGAGACATTCCTCTGATCCCAACGACCTCGTTATAACGAGGTTATAGTGTAATGTCTTTCTTGGAGAAACTAAAGAAATTTTGTGTTTAGTCATTAGAAGATCGTGGGTTTGATTCCTACCCAAGCATGCCTGTGAATTTGTTCACAGCACATCGGAAACGCACTGTCAATCAGTGTGGGGATAAGGTAAGAATTATTTCAATTATTATCTACTCAACATGAAAATGATTCAGTTGATATTTAAGCAGTACCTGCTGTTTTTATATGAATAGAGCCTACCACAGCCATAATGGCCATCCGCTCTCGATGGTCTAGTGGTAAGACACCTGTCTAGTCAGGAGATCATGGGTTCGATTCCTACCCGAGTATGCCTGTGAAATTTCTTTCACAGCATCTCGGAAGCGCAATGTCAATCAGTGTTTATGCATATTGCAATAAGGCAAGAATTATTTCAATTGAAGAAATTATATACAGCTTTTCTATGAAAAACATGCAAATTTAACAGCTTTGCAACATAAGAACAATAGGTTAGAAATTTAAGTGTGAATGGCCAATAAATAGACCATATTAAATGATGTTTATAATGAGAGAAATTGCAAACAAAGCATTTTTGCCAAGGGACTCAGTTGCGAGGTTGCCATTTAATGTAAAGAATAATACCTCTCATTGATAGTTCAGAAGGTGAGCAGTTCTGTATTCGAAATGTGTTTGAGTGGTCCATCTCTTTTCCAATGATCTCTGCCATCTATATAGGAGAGTATGAAGGAATCAGGAGATGCCAAACAAGACAGTACAACAGAAGATGTATTGATCAAACTCATCCACGTAGCAGCAAACCACACAATCCTAATGTGAAATAAATTAAGTGACCTTCTTTCCAATGGTCTGTGTTATTAATGCAGGAGAGTATGAAAGACAGTAAAACAGAAGATATGTTGATCAAGCTCATCCGTATAGTAGCCCACCTAACAATCCTAATATGATATATATTTCTGATCTATCTTTCTTTTAAATGATCTCTGTCATCAATGCAGGAGAGTGTGAAAGACAGTACAACAGAAGATGAGCTGATCAAGCTCATTTGCGTAGCAGCTAACCACACAACCCTGATGTGTAATATATTCACTGAGCTATCTCTCTTTTCAATAATCTTTGTCCTTCACACAGGAGAGTATGAAGGAATCGGGAGATGCCAAACAGGACAGTACAACAGAAGATGTGTTGATCAAACTCATTCGCGTAGTCGCAAACCTATCAATCAATCCAGATATTGGGCCTCTCATAGCGGCCAATGAGACATGTGTGGATCTCCTTATGCAGATCCTAGGTGAGTTTTTATGCTTACATTTGTATATTCTCTAAATATATAGGAAATTGTAATTCAAGAATGCTCATTAACTACAGTAAGCACAATAAAAAAAAAGTCTTTCACCCTAATTGTAAGAAGCCTAACTTTTTTATAATAATAGGTCCATTTATGTAGTGTAATCATTTTATGCATATAGTTACTCTATTGTGGAAGTGTCCAGTAACAGGCCAGCTCATGTAGCGACTAAACTTAAGAATTTCTTGGGGAGCAATAGAAAGCTCTCCTAGAGGCTTTTCAGGAGAAATTTAGGGAAACTAAATTGGGTCGTCATTTTGTAAGATGGGGGTTACAAGGGGCTCGTTAAATCACTCCCCCCATAAGCATTAAAGGCGAGCATTTGGAGAGCAATCGCTCTCACTCCCCTTAAATTGTAGTCCCTGCTTATTAGTAAAACTTAGCATGATACACTATGTTATGGTAAATTCTATATATTGGTTTAACATCAAATATTCACGGCAGCATACATGAACCAAACTGAGAAGTTATTTTTAATGCATTTAGTTGCCATCCCAAATTATCTCCAATTTTCCTGCTTTCTCCCCACAGAATCTAAAGATATAAGCCAGAATGAGGAGCTGGTTCTAAATGCTCTGATCACCATCAACAATCTATCATTCTATGACATCATCAACAGTGCGATAGTTGAGAGGCAGCTACAGATAGCAAGATGTGAGTAAATATTTTATGATAAAGTATCCTTTCAATAGTACATAACCTGCTATATCCACTCAACAATATTAAAGCCCAAGTAAAGTTTTGGTAAAAGTGAATATTTTTGTCTCCGGATTTTGTCTTCAAATTTAAATGAAATGAAAAACATTGTTATGAATATATTGCACAAAAGATTGTGTGAAAAAAGAATGAGTTTTGGTAAAGTTATAACCTAAAATGTGCAAAATATCTCAGCGTCGTGTACCCCAACACTTATTCAATATTTTGTTTCGCAATAAAGGACACCTTCTCGTGCACAGAATTGGATGAAAATTTCAGAATTTAATTTTCGCGTATACCTTTTTATCATTCTTTTGTCAAATCTCAGAAATAACTTTGCTTATGCCTGATAACAAACAAAATATTTTATTACCAAGAGAGGGCGCAAAATATGGTTTAACGGTCAAATTCAAATTTTCAAACAGAATCAGTTCGTTAAAAAATATGCTTTGGTCTCGAAATGTGTGTAAGATTTTTGTCATGATAAACATCCCGTAAAATTTACATTTCTTAATCGTTACCAAAACTGTATTTGGGCTTTAACAGTAGATAGACAGCTACCGAAAGCAAAATGTGAGCATTTCAATTACTTGTTGTTTAGCTTGCATTCATACAACGTACTGTATTCCCTCCATGACATCATCAATAGTGCGATTGTTGAGAGGCAGCTACAGATAGCAAGATGTCAGTACTCCATGTATTTTAACCATGCAAGTCAATGGGGTTTTTGTTCAAAAGTTGCAATTGATTGGAATATGCCAATCAAAATCATTGTTTCATGCATGTCTTGTTAAATGTGCATACCGTTTGCGAATGAAAATTCGCGTTACAATTTGCTAAGTTGCAGTTGATTTTGAACAACACCCTTTATGTATTTTATAATATGTTTTTATTTCTTATATTTCTTTGATAACAAAATTAATATGCCTTGAGCGCCTTGAGCATCTAATAAGGATTGAATGTGCGCTCTATTGTATTATTATTATTTATTACATTCGCTCACTTGTGACAAGTCCACTTCTTTTGTACATGTATACGAATCTGCCATGTGGTATTATAACATCATCAGACGTCATCTGTAATATGTCAATTCAGCCAAGATGTGAAATAAGCCACCCCTCTAGTCCGTCGCACAACCTTTTGTGTACAAAATCTATGGAGGTCAATGAGGTCTCCAGCCATTGAATAAATGAATGCAAGTCTATGGAGCAGTTGCTTATTTCACGAGAACACTGTCAATTGAAATAGAATCTGATTTGGGAAGTGAGTTAACCAAAGCAGTGGATGTGTTGACTTAATTGAACTTCTGGTCAACTTTGAGTTGCGGAGCATCAGTTGGAATAAAAATCTCCATCATATAACTTTGCTTTGTCATATTCTATTTGATTTCTTTTCAGTACTACTGAAGCAGCTAGTAACAGACCATACAGAAGGCATGATAGAAGCGTCAAGAGTCTTTGGCAATCTATCAAGGTCTATTGATATACGCAACTTCCTCACTGTTAAAAAGGGTAAGTGAAGCCATCTTTCTTCAATGTTGAAATATTTTTCTGGAAGATAGTTTTCTAGTCTTTTGTTTGTCGGTGGTTGTTCCATTCAGATCCTAATACAGAGATGCCAGAATATGCACAACATCAAAATTAAAATGAGCATAACGTAACAGCTGAGCAATTGTTACAAAACCATGACAACAGTGATTGGACTCTCAGCCATTTATTTGTGATGAAAGGCTCGAGTTGGTATGGTTTTTATGATTGCTTTATTACAGTAAAAAAGAATTTGTCTCTAGATATGTGATGTTCTAATAGACCTCATACAATCTTGATCCATTTGTTTTTCTTGTCCCGTTGAAGAAATGATGGTGATATCTTAAGGCTACTGTATTTGGAGAGTTATCAACCTGCCAAAATCCTGATTTATTTGTTTACTTCGCTCCAGTAGCATGCATCATGTGGTGTTCTAAATAAACCTCATGCAATCTTGGTTTAATTGTAATGTCTCATCTCGTCTAGTTAATGAAATGATGGTGACGCTACTAGAATTGGGTAACAGAGAGTTTCGTCATGTTGTAATCTTATAAACCTATTAGGATCCTGATTTATTTAGGACGTTCTAGTTTCATCCATCATGTTATGTTCTGAATAAACCTGATACACTCCGTTTATTTTGTCTCATCTAAATCAGTAGATGAAATGATGTTGACATTACTAGACTCTGGCAACAGAGAGTTTATGTCATGTGAAGTTCTTAAAAATCTGACACAATTTTGGTTCATTCATCTTGTCTCATCTAGTAACTTAATGAAATGATAATGACACTTCTAGACTCAGATAAAGGAGAGTTACAACTTGTGGTGATCTTTGAAACCTAGTAAGATCCTGATTTACAGCAATAAATCAATGTATCTACCTATTATGCTAGTTCCCCAGAACTACGCTGTCATCGAGTCCTAAACTGCTAAGTCAAATTTTGGCGCACGCGCAGCCCTACTCTCTACCCCACGTGACCCCGTCCGCCCAATAAGGCGCGCTGNACGCAACTTCCTCACTGTTAAAAAGGGTAAGTGAAGCCATCTTTCTTCAATGTTGAAATATTTTTCTGGAAGATAGTTTTCTAGTCTTTTGTTTGTTGGTGGTTGTTTCACTCAGATGCTTTTGCAGAGATGCTAACCATTCAGAATATGCAGGAAGTTGTACTTATAAACCCAATACGATTTTGGTTAATTTGTTTATCAACTTTTGATTAGAGACCGTATTGTGTAGTGTCTTATATAACTGGTACAACTCTGATTTATTTGTCTTATCTTTTCTAGTTGATGAAATGATGACCAAGGTACTAGACTCCAATGATAGAAAATTTCATCTTGTGGTGATCATATGAAACCTATAAAGACCCTAATTCATTTGTTCGCTACACTCCAGTAATATACATCATGTGGTGCTCTAAATATACCTGATACAGTCCGAATATTTTGTCTCATCTGAATTAGTAGGTGAAATGATGATGGCACTACTAGAGTCTGGCAACAAAGAGTTTATCTATACATCATGTGAAGCTCTTAAAAATCTGATACTATTTTGGTTCATTTGTCATGTCTCATCTAGTTAGTTAATTGAATGATGATGACACTTCTAGACTCAGATAACGGAGAGTTACAATTTGAGGTAATCTTTTAAACCTATTAGATCCTGATTTGTTTGTTTACTACTCTCCAGTAATATACATATACATATACATATACTGACCAAAAAGGCGCTATATAAATCCGAAATATTATTATATATCATGTGGTGTTCTAAACATAACTGATACAAAATTGGTTTATTATTTCTTATATAGTTGATGAGATGATGGTGACACTACTAGACTCCGGTAACAGAGAGTTTGTGTACACGTCATGTGGTGTTCTTATAAACCTGATGGCAGACGAACATAGGAGACCCATGCTGAAGAAAGAGGGCGGTATAAGCAAGTAAGTCTATCGAAAAGTTGGTTCACTGTTTTTTTTGCGTGAACTGTGAATATTTGGATGTCTAAAATGGTCATTGCTGTTTAATAAGCTAGGGGATGTTATGCATTGGTGGGAATGTAGCAATTACTTTTATCAGCAAGGACTTTGAGCAGAAGGGAAAAAGGATTTGGACAAAGTAAACAACTTCCATTGAAACATTCACAATAACTAGAGTGCACACTTAGGAAATTTCCTTCCCTCTTGTTCTGCAGAGATATGTTGAACAGAGGTTGCATCTATTTATACCTGGTAGAAGTTTATTCATTGACATGCCTGAGTGCCCACCAATGGTTGACTGGGCAGTAATAGCCAGAATGATAATATGGTACCCAGTAGATTGTGCATTTAGTGATTGCCCTATATAAATGTAACAACATTCAAGATTGCCCAAGTTGAATTCGCTTAAGTCAAAACATCGCCTACGTCGAAGGATTACAAGTCTCCCTTCCTTTCTGTGCTCCTGATTTTGTCTCGCGCCTCTGAATAGGTGACTAGAGAGATGGCGTGTTTAAATGCTATATATTATTATTATTATTATTACCTCTAAATAGTGAAATTTTTCCGAAGTCAAAGCTCTTTGTTCATTCCCAATAGATTCATCCTATGCAAGGTGCACCATGTTATTACTAACATTAACATGAAAATTTGAATGAAGAAATACACTCGTAAATTTTTATTTTGTAATCATATGTCTATTGTTTCAGGCTAATAGATGTGTTACAAGACTTTGGTCAGGATGATTGGCAGCTCGCCGGCATGGTGTGTATGACCCTCTGGAACTACAGTGAGAATATAGTCAACTCTAACAAGACCTTTTGTTTGTTCATTCCCAACAGATTCAACTTAGGCAAGGTTGACTGTATTATTACTAACATTAAGATGAAAATTAATTAAAACACTCATAAATTTTTATGTTGTTATCATCTTTCAATTGTTTCAGGCTAATAGATGTGTTACGAGACTTTGGTCGGAATGATTGGCAGCTCGCCGGCATGGTGTGTATGACCCTATGAACTACAGCGAGAATATAGTAAACTCATAGTAAACTCTAACAAGACCTTTTGTTTGTACACTCCCAACAGATTCAACTTACGCAAGGTTGACTGTATTATTACTAACATTATGATAAAAATATTGAATGAATGAATGCAGAGGTAAATTTGGATTTTGTTATTTGTTCATTGTTACAGGCTAATAGACGTATTACGAGACTTTGGTCGTAACGATTGGCAGCTAGCTGGCATGGTGTGTATGACCCTCTGGAACTACAGCGAGAATATAGTCAACTCTAACGAGACCTTTGGAGATCAGGAGACCGAAGAATTCACTGAACTTCTTGTCGATTACCTTGGTAAGTTAGGAGATGTTCCTCTTGATATGTCTGCAATTTTTTAGCATTGTTATCAAGTTGTCATATGAACCGCCTTCGTAGGCTGATAAATCTTGCTCTAACATGAACAGTTGATTGTTTTGTATATATATTTCATGGATTATCTTGTCATACTACTTTAATTTCCAATTCCAATCCAGTGATTGAAGATAGTACATGTAGTGATGAACCTCATTTTCCAGCTAAATCCTTTGGTGGAAAGTTACCATTATTCATATATTTATTGCCACGAATTATCTTAGAATATCATTTTAGTGTGCAGAAGTATTACAGTGCAATTAATAAGAAATGATAATTACAGAAATAGTATATCTTACATGGCTCTCTTCCCATACAGACCAAAGTGCTCTAACAATATTATTACCCTGGTCAAAGGATATCAACCGCACATATGTCAGTCTTCAGTGGCGACAACAATCTTTATATCCGCTCGGGTACCGTATGAGCAACGGTTTCCGGCCGCTTAAGCAGTTTTGCTCTTGCACAAGTCACAAGATCCAGCATTTCAAGTTTATTTTTAGATCATAATTTAGCCGAAATTCTGGGCTTTTAATTGATGTGCATAACTTAATGAATGGCGCCCGTATATTCACGTAGCAATCGGCGATCGCCAAGCGACATGGGACGGGTGTTTTCGGCAACCTGCCTGGTGATTTGAGCCTCCATAGGGATTGTGTTGAAGCGTACGTGCGCTTATTTGGGCGCGCATTTAACCTAAGTGCGCGCCATGTGCACGCCATAGACAAACTGCATGAGGCTTGGTGGCCGATTATACCAGGATGGCCGGAAACCGGTCCTTGTACGGTACCCATTCAAACACCTGAGATGAGTGCTGCACAGTCTGAATAAATTTCTTGCTGAAGGAAATTAACGCCATGGGTGGGATTCAAACCGCCAACCTTTTAGGGAGAGACAGAGCCAAGACACTACAATGCTACCTTTAGGCCAAGTTCAATTATTTTCTTTTCTTACAGGTTGTTCATTTCCAAGAATCAGCTACATTTCAGGGAATAATTCTACATTTCAAAGTTGATTAGCAGTTTTAGACATTGATGAAACTTTTCCAATTCTCTACTTTACAGTTAAAGGGGAACTACACTCAGACATTAAATTGCTATCATTAAATGAAGAAAAATAAGATGAACAAACTGTGAAAATTTGAGCAAAATCGGACAAACCATTCAAAAGTTATGAATTTTCAAAGTTTTGATATACACCCCTCATGGGCTCCTTAAATTGGCAAATGTACAAGCACAAAATGGCTGCGAACATGGAGAACTCTCCATTCGCTTTGTACACAAAATTTCACATTTTCCTCTTTTTCCAGAAAAGTAGACAAAATTTTGTT
>BQKZ01010028.1:17438-29054 GCA_036244855.1 Temnopleurus reevesii | reverse complement strand
AAACGACCGGAAATACGTCAGAATCTTGCGAGGTCTACCCCAAACACCGCCAGACTTCAAGTTTGGTGTTGAGGCTGGTGTTGGTTTTGCTGCAACACCAAC
The DNA here is from genome assembly GCA_036244855.1 of Temnopleurus reevesii. Lineage (NCBI taxonomy): Eukaryota > Metazoa > Echinodermata > Echinoidea > Temnopleuroida > Temnopleuridae > Temnopleurus > Temnopleurus reevesii. The sequence goes on along the minus strand of BQKZ01010028.1, from coordinate 28,952 downwards.
ACTTCAACACCGTACTTGAAGTCACCCAATGAGTTCACCGGTTCTGACGAAATGAACGTTAGTCTGTGGAAAGGTGGACTATTTCACGAGAATGCCAATATTGGCGCTAATGCACTTTTGTATGCAGCAAATTTTCATTATCCAAATTTCATCTATTTACATCTAGATTATCAAAATTGTTTATACATAATAATATATTTGCACCTTTCTCACCTTCAATGATGCCAATCAATTATGATCAAGTTTAAGTCTAAACGGTAGAATCTCTGTCTTTTGCTCATCATGTTCGCGATCGTGAAGTCGCTGCAGAAACTGAAGTTGTCGCCAAATTTCTGTAATGTTGAGCTGGCCCGAGAGCCTCATTTTTTATGTATGATTGTAAGAATTAGAGCTTTCAGAATTGAGAAATATAATTGATCTACAAAATATAATGTAATCACCCATTTTCTATGTTTTTTTTTTTCAAATCAAAGATGTGCCGAGTCTTGAGCTCAAGCCCTGGTCACATACTTTAGGACCCCGGAAGCAACACGATTCACCCTGACTTGTTGTTCTGAGGCAGTTAACTGTGAAAATTTAGCAAAGAGTCGAGGTGAATCGTGTAGCTTCCGGGGTCCTATGTGACCGGGGCCTAAGCAGAGAATCAAGGCCACGAATGCTCATTGCTTTATGACAAAGGGATGCTGTCTTGAAATTGGATTTTTATAAGGAAAGCTATGACTAGGCAACACAACAGCCTGAACTAACTACAGTATGATGGGAGGTCCCACGTCTGCGCACCTAAATTTTCAGCTTGAAAAAAGCATGAAGTCAATGAATATCCAATTCAATTTTAATCTGATATTATCACAGATATCCTAAAGATTATGTGTGAGAAATATCTCAGCAGAATCTGACCAGAAACAATGTCATTTTAGATGAAATATACACCCCTCTCATTTTTGCCGTTCAAAATATTTGGGTCCCTTCTCTGCACCCCATTCACTTTACACGCAGTTGAAGATTTTCAAGAAAAGTCTTGATTTCACAGAGCGCGCGAGTTACATCGCGTATGTCAATGAGGCGCAGATGAGGGACCTGGCGCAGAGGAGGAGTCCCCTACCATATATCAATATTGGTTATGACATATGAGAAAACGGATCAATCAACCGCTTCTTTTTTTTATGTCACAGAACACCTATTAAATGCATTTTCTCATTCATAACTTTAACTTGCAGACAGTATGTACATCGTAGCAGTCATCAATCGACTGTCGAACAATACCATCACTGGCACAACAAACTAGCAGACTGTAGATGTCATTCAAGGACTGTAGGATAACGCCATCACTGGCACATCAAACAATTGACCTGTTCCTGCGTACACTGATAACAGACTAAAGGAGATACTAGTACAGCATAACCACTTTTGGAGAAGAGGGTGCATTTGTTGGTACATGTACATGTGAATAACTCACATCTTACGATCCCATGTATTACTGGATATACATCTGATGCTGCCACGCATGACCATATAAAATGGAACAAGAACATGGAAGAATGANAGTTTTCTTTGCTGATCATTTTTTATTGCAATCTAATCAAAAGAGAAAGCAAATAATTTTAATTGTGATCTGAGATGCACACATTATGCCTAATTTGCTGGGAGGTACACTAAGCATGCTTCAGGGATAATTTTCCTGGTATCGCATCGCAATTTGCTGTGCATTTGTTTTCAATTCAATTCAATTCAATATTTACTTCACTCATAAAATGCATAAAAAATACAAACACGTACAAGACAAAAAAACCAAGAAAATTTGTGCATGATTGCTCCAGAAAATACTTTTTGTTTAGCAACTTTTTCACATAGAACTGTACAGTAAAGTGTTGGAACTGTTTCACCAACATTTAAAACTGCTAATCAAATTTGAAAAGTAAAATTATTCTCTGCCCATGAAAATGAAAATGAAGCATGAGCTTCTCTGTGGACTTTCTTGGGTTTATTATTTTCTATGTATTTAATATTTCAATAATGTTCTACAAAATGTTATTCTGTGCTACTTTTTCTCTAATTTTGCTCTTAGAATTGGGAGAAAAATTGGAAGTATTACTCAGAGGATTTAAGTGGTACAATATAGATAGTGGAAAAGGCATGTTAAAAAAAATCATTAGAACCAGAAGCTATAACTAGATGCAGTTTGCACCCCATACAATAACGTTTATATGCTCATTTATACTTGACTGTATAAGCAGAAATTTTTGCAGTGGTCTTATTCTCGCAAATTTAATTGTCCTGGCCTCATGAATTTTCCACTCTATATGATGCTCATTCACATGTGTACAAGCACAGTCAAAAACATGAAAATAGGCCAAAGTGTCAAACAATGTGCAAAATCATGAAGTTCTTTAGACGCTAAAACATTGGCTTATACAGTATATATATATACAAATTAAAACTATGGGCCCGATGTGCCTGCAAATAGTACTTTTGCAGGCACAGAGAGACCATAGTTTTAATCCAAAACCTTGAATGAACACAGTATATATTTGTTTTATATACTGGATTTGTAAAAAGATAAAATAATGGATTTCAAACTTACCACTTGATGATATTTGGTAGTCACCATTACACTTGAACAGTCAAACTCTCAAAAAGGCAAAAGTCATCAAATTTGAATAGTCAAACTCCGTGTGCACAGAGTTCATCGCACAGAGTTCATTGCTCGCTATTCCGGATATCCGGGAAGAGCACCATCTAGTGTTTAAATTAGGACAGCATCCGTAAATAGTCTTTAGATACTATTTACGGATCCGTAAATAGTTCTTCGATACTAAGATAGTTGGTTTATTCTTAATCATGTGACATTCATTAAACCAATCAATGAACAGAGATAAATGTATCCAGTATATAATTTAATCTTCTCATTCTTGTTCATCATTGTAGCTACCAGACACATTCAGAGGATGCAAGCTCCCAGCAAAATGCAACTCAAGAAGCAAGTTTTCCAGAGAATCCTTCACAAGCCCTGCTTGACGACACTGGCTCTAGTCATGTCCACTCCAAAAAGTGAGTACAAGTAGAACACACCTGGAATGCTGTGAAGGGCACAGAAAGTGCACAAACTAAACAAATCCATTCACAAAAGGTGTAAAATATATCTTTTTTCTTACTATTTCTGAAAAGAATAGAGGACTTGTGTTGCATTCGCATCCTATAGTATGCTGAATGGGAAAGAAGATTTTTTTTTCAATACTGCCTTGTAAGAATCAGTTTTATCTATATGTGAACAGCTTTCTTGATTAAAAACAGATACTCACAATTATTTTTTTTAAACTTTTTTTTTTTTTAAATGCATCAATCAAATAAATTGCCTAGCCATTTTTTTTTAAATTGTAACCCATTTTTAGCTTTTCCTTGGTAAAATCAAAATTTATTGAGTGACCAATCAGGATTCCCACAGTCATGGAAAATCCTAGAAAATTTTGAATAGCCATGGAATTTAGAAAAATATTGAAAAGTTACAGAAAGGTTTTCAAATTGCTCTGGCAGCATTGCAATCAATTATGTCTCACAACTCATATACTCTGTGGCTGTTAGGGGAGGAGCGGGCATAAAAAGTATGTGATTTGGGAAACCATGCGAGAAAGCAAGTCCTTGAAAGCAGCAATTTAGTCATGGAAATCTGTTTTCAAATTCATGTCAATATTCTTATCTTCATTTTTACTTACAGTCAACTCTGCCGAAGTTGAACTTCTCCAAGTCGAATTATAGCCAAAGTTGATGGGATTTAGAAAAAATCATGTACATTTATATGTGTTTACATCAAATTTCAGAAGTATTACATGAACATTTATATTATCCCATCAACTTAGGCAATACATTGCATTTTGACTTAGAGTACAGGGAATAATTTTCCTGGTATCTCATTGCAATTTGTTATGCATTTTAGCAGGATTGCTATACAAAAGATTTTGTGTAGCATTTTGTATAGCAACTTTTTCACATAGAACTGCACAGTAAGGTATTTAACATACTTCTTCAATGTCCAAAACTGCTAATCAAATATGAAAAGTTTAATTATTCCCTGGAGTAATTCGACTTAGGCAGAGTTGACTGTAGGTAAAAATGAAGAAAAAGTTGAAGAGATTTATGTGATCCCAGGAGATTCGACTTAAGTTGAAAGGCCTGTATTTCGATTATGTCTTGATACAGAATCGTGGATAACCCTACTCCTGAGATAAAATTGATCAAGAAGGAGATCGAAGAACCGCAAGCATCAGACGACCCAGGCGGATACCAGACGTACATAGCGACCGAGATTCAAGAATTCGAAGGGGAATGGGCTGGGGACGATGACGTCAGGGATGATCGCATAGAGCCACAATCACGAGAGAATCTTAAGACACGACTGAATGAACAACGCTTAGAAGTTGCCCATACAGAAGACAGTTCCGCTAAAAGAAAGAAGGTGCTGTCTCTTGATGGAGAACACAGCGGGGCTGGTCTTGAATCGTTCTCCGGAGATGAAGATGGGTGGACAGCGGATGATGATGGTAATGAGAATGTCAGAGACATGAAATGTGAAATCTTGTCCACGCAAGATGAAGGTTAGATTTTTTCTACATGGTGCAACGAAATATGATGATTATAATGATAATAATTGTGATAATTAATACAGGGTACTTTTAATGCGCCAGATCCCACATGAATAATGTGCATGTTGGAGTTCTATGCTACCTGTTGTTTTTGGAAAAACACAGAACAATAAAATGGTCCAGTGATTCAAATGTCCTCAGTTTTACATTGATAACAGGTACATGTACATTTAGGCACAGTATTTTGATTCGTACTGTATAGAGTTGAGTTGATAAATCACAAGATGTCATGTTACATCATCATCAGTTAAAGTCAGTCCGTCACAATTGACATGACTTCCGGTTGCGAGCGCGCACGGACAGTGTGTTTCGTATTGGCAACAACAATATTTGAAAATGTCCTTGCTTACGCACCTTGCCAAGCTCAGAAACTCGGAACACTTTGTACGACTTTTCGATCCTTGTTGTTGTTGCGTGTAACTTTGATTCGTCCCCTCTTTGGCTTCACTTTTTTTTCTAAAAATGTGCGGAATGCATATGCTTGCGACTGCTGTGAGCTAGCGAAAGAAAGCTTGCTTACTCGCTATTCAAGGTAAAAAAAAACATGTGATTTTCTGTTCGGCAATCTTTGCAATCAAAATGGCTGCGGACAGTTTGGCTAGCAACCGGAAGTCGTGTCGATCATGACGGACTGACTTTAACTCATTCTGCAATGAAAATCTGCTCTGACTTGGCTTGGCTTGAGGCTGAATGTCTTCTTCATGAGAACTTATAGATTGATTAGGAAATCTTATGAATTGTGGCATTTACAGATTAGATTTTGACTTGAAGGTGCTCTTTTATTAGAGCTGTTAACCTTCCATGTATTATCAGGATCATCACATCTTAACTCTTATACTGAAATTAGACAGTGCATCGTTTCATAAATACCATGTCAGTTTTTTTTTTAATTTTTGTAAATCCTTTTGACAGGAAATTAAATAAAAATTCTGCCTCTTTTTCTTCATGAATAGTTGGACATTCTGACCTTTACACGATCAGTAAACATGTGAGAAACTCCTAGGAACTGCCAGATCACACTCGATATTGCACTGATGGAGATCTTATGCAAGATTCCGCTTTACCACCCTAGTCAGTGAAGAGTTTTTGAGCAGTTCTTTAAATGTTGAGAAGTCCTTTTGACATGGAATAAAATGAAAATTTTGCCTTTTCTTCTTCGTGAATAGGTGGAAATTCTGTCCTGTGCATGACCAATAACATGTAAGAAACTTAGAGGAACTACCAGATAATACTTGATATTGCGCTGATAAATATCTTATGAGGAATTCCTCTTTACCAGCCAAGGCAGAGAACAGTTTTTATAAAAGTGTTCCTCTGTCCTTTTCAGATGAAATAAAAGTAACATTAAAAAAAATTGCCTCTTCTTCTTCATGAACAGGTGGAAATTCTGACCTGCAAACGACCAGTCAACATATAAGAAACTCATAGGAGTTGACAGATGACACTCGATAATGCGCCAATGAATATCTTATGGGAGATTCCCCTTAGCCAGTCGAGTCAGTGAACAATTTTTGAATAGTTTTCTTAATGGTCATGATTCCATTTGACATGAAATGAAATGAAACTTTTTACCTCTTCTTCTTTATAAATAGTTGACCAGCACACGGCAAGTCAACATGTATGGAACTCAGAGGAACCAACAGATGGATATCGTATAGGAGATTCCTCTTCAGCAGCTGAGGCCGGAACTATGAGTGAGTATAGTTTGGATCGGCAACCAAATCAAGAAGGTTCTATTGCAGGGAATCTAGTTATCAAGATGGAAGTGGTGGACAGTGATTCTAACAGCGTAACTTTCTCAAACCATAGAGAAATCAATTCAGAGGAAAAGAAAGTCGAAGCTAAGCCGTATCACTGTAGCGTTTGTCGCAAAGGCTTTTCTAAAAAAAAATGTCTCAATGAGCATATGAGAAGTCATTCGGGAGAAAAAAAAATCTGTTGTCCGTTCTGTCCTAAGGTTTTTTCCCGGAACTGTGATTTTTCCAGGCATCGGAAGGATCATCCAGTGGGTAAGCCCCATCAGTGTATGGTTTGCAAAAAGCAATTTTCCAGCGGTAGTCATCTTTCGGCGCATAAGTTAATCCATGAACGAGACAATCCAGGTGCCAATGCAGAGGCTTGTGAGGGTAGCGTTCCAGAAAATAGAGACCTATCCAAACAAGATGAAAACAACAGTGGAAAATCAAGAAATGTTTGTGCTGTTTGTAAAAATCTGTGTTCCTCAAAAGATGAACTCTCAGTCCACATGCGAATCCACAATGAAATTGAAAAAACGAGCTACCACTGTGCTCTCTGTAATAAAAATTTTTCCTCAGAAGCTCAACACTCCGTCCACATGCGAATCCACAGAGAAATCGAACAAAAAACTCACAAATGTGATCACTGCGATAAAATCTTTTCCACAAAAGATGAACTCTCCATACACATGACAATCCACAAATTCCAGTGTCAAGTTTGTAATCTATACTTTCGTCAGAAGAGCGATTATGATCGGCATGGAAGAATTCATGCTGGCGTGAAGCCCTTCCAGTGCTCGGTTTGCAGTAGAAGTTTTGTTCGAAATTATCACCTGACTGAACACATGCGAATCCATACTGGAGAGAGGCCCTTTAAATGCAGTGTTTGTAACAAAAGCTTTACCCGAAATAGCCATCTTACTGAACATATGAGAATCCACAGTATATGAAAACATTTCTGTGCAGTAAAACAATATCCTGATAGTGTGCTGCACTCAACCCAGGTGAGGTGAATGGGTACCGGCAGGAATTTATTCTTCTAAATGCAGAAGCGCCTTTTTGGCAGCTATGCTATGGCCGGGTAATAATACTAGATAATTTGTCTCGCGCCTCTGAATAGGTGACTAGAGAGATGGCGTGTTTAAATGCTATATATTATTATTATTATTATAGTGAATGTTTGAATCCCACCCATGGCATATTTTTTTCTGAAGCAATCAATTTATCCCCATTGTGCTGCACTCGACCCAGGTGAGGTAAATGGGTGACGGCAGGAAGGAATTCCTTGTGATGCCGAGCGTCATAATGGCTGCCAGCTAAAGCCAGATGATAGTGAGTTAAAAGCTTTCATCGCCATGAGCAATGATAAGGTATAACAGTGTGCTATGCAAGTAGCAACCATTATGAAAATCCACAGTAATTGAAACTCTGAGAATTATGTTGTGAAGTATAATTATGTTAAGCTTGAGAGAATGCATACCGACGAGAAAGCCCTATCAATGCTCACTGAAAATTAGAAAATCCACCATAAATGAAATTACGACCATTATGGTTTCTGTAAAGAAAGTGTTTTTGTAGAATAGTGGAAGCATTATAGTGCAGCGGTTCCGAGTCTCGCCTTACAAACATAGTGTCATTGGTTTAAATTCCACTCATGGCGTTAATTTAATTCAGAAAAAAATGTATTCACAGGATTAACCAATGTGAGGTGAATTGGTGGCTGGCAGGATTATTTATTCCTTGAAAGGCCATGTTTGCTGGTGAACGTTGGTGTATGCTGGGCTGAATTCAAGGCAGTAAGCACTTTGCGGAGTGGATAAATGTGCTACAGATTATTCAAATAGCGTGTATTAGTAGTAGTAGTAGTGATGAGGAGTTACAGTATTTGGTTTATAGCTTATACAGTATCTCCATCCTTTTGTGTTTAGGTGGAGATTGGAGCGAAGAGATAAGAAGAAGAAGAAGGAACATCGTTGGTGAAAGGACTTCTGAAGGTGAACAAACTTCTGTAGGTGAACAAACTTCTGAAGATGAACAAATTTATGAACGTGAGGGAACTTCCAAAGGGGAAAGAACATTTAAAGCCCATCATTCTTCACAAACTGTCACAAAACCTTCATCTAAAAGAAGTAACTCAGTAAAGGGTTGTGGTTCATCTGACACATCAAACTCGAGAGCAGAGTATCCATGGCTTTTCACCTTCGAGAGTTCTACCGAGTCAATTCCTCCTGGAGAAAAACCCTATCAGTGTTTCATTTGCCACGAAAGCTTCCCTTTTCCCAGTGATTGTCAAAGACATATGAGAATCCATAGTTCAGAAAAGCCGTATCAGTGCAATGTTTGTAAGAAAGCCTTCGCCAAAGTCCGTGGTCTTTCCGCACACATGAAGGTGCATGGTGGAACAAACCCTTCTCAAAGTATCGGTAATTATGAAAACCCTTTGGGAAATGACGAACTTCGCGGACATGAGACTATGCAAGACGAAGAAAAGCCTTTTCGATGCGATATCTGTAACAAGAGCTTCTCCCGCAATACCAATCTCCTGAATCATCAGAAAAGACATACCGGTATAAAACCCTATCAATGCTCTATCTGCGATTACAGCTCTGTCGAGCGTCAGAAGCTTGTCCGACACTTGAGATCCCACTCCGGAGAAAGGCCCTTTCAGTGTACAGTCTGCGGTAAAAGATTTTCTCAGAGTAATAATATGAAGAACCACATGAGGCTCCATGATGGCACTTTTGTCAAACGTCCTAGAATTAGGGAGAAACGACACAAGTGCAGTGTTTGTGATTACACAACGGATGCACGTAACAAGCTTGTCAGACACATTAGAAAACATACTGGGGAGAGGCCCTTTGAGTGTTCACTTTGCAGTAGAAGATTCTCGCAATTTAGTAATCTGAAGTCGCACATGAAAGTCCATGACGGCCATGGTGAAGAAAGTACGTTAGTAGAAGTGAAGAGCGTCCAGGAGTATGCGAGTGGCGAGAATTTAGACGTGAATAACGCAGGCGCTGAACATGGGTGAGAGATATCATGACATCAATAACCATACACTCTGCCATTCAATTTTGATGAAAGCCGTGAATTGTAATGAAAATGCACCTCGTGCATATCTTGGAACGGTGGACATCTCTGCATTAGTGCAATCTTTGTAGTAACAGCTCTCTTGAAAGACGTAAGATTGCCAAGCTACATGCATATCGACACTTGCTACTAGGTTCCTTAAATTATTATGACCCTGGCTATATCTGCAGAGTAAGCCACTGACGCTCAAGCATATTAAGGACTTCATTCCTAACAGGTACCCATTTTCACCTGAATTCAGTGAAGCATGATGTGGATAAATTTCTTGCTGAATAAAATCATTGGCATAAGTGTGATTTGCACCTCTGATCCTTGAGTGGAAATGTTGGAGTCAGAACCACTGCACTATGATGATAAAAGCATTTTTGATAATTCATTCATTTTCTTGGCTGGGTTCAGTGTAATCATGAGAAGAAAATTAAAATGAAATGTGGAAATGCCATTGGAGGAGATTAGCTCCACTTAGATTCATATTGTACTTTTAGAAGACAGCGATGCAAGTCAAGTTCATTTCTCCAAATAGTTAGAAATCACTAAAAGGACGCATAGTGGAGCGAGAGACTTCATGCAACAATTGAAATCAATCATGTCTGATAACATACAAGAATTTCTTATAAAAAAAATTTATAGATGAATTTGATGGTGCTCCCCAACTTTTTAGTGTGTGTATTAAAAAACATTGGCTGGTTAACGGATTTTGTCATTAAAGCTTGAAGAAAGTGCTTGATCTACCTCTTTACTATATTTTTCCTCAAAATTTCATTCATTTTTTTTCAACACTTTCCTTGCAGACAAGATGTGTAAATCTGACTAAAACCATGGTAAAATTATGTTTAATTGTAATGTGTATGTATTTTGCAAGCACACTTATCATGCGAAATAAAACAACTCATATTCTTAACTAGTCTAGGGCCCTATTAAGATTCGCTGTTGATGCTGTTCCATTAATGATACTTTTGTGAATCTTCCTTTCATTTCCAACATGAACACGGCTCCAAGATAAAGTTCTATTAGGTATTTAGTCAAAACTTGTCACAGCGCAGGAGTTTCTATTTGCAGCCACCTGGGCGGTGTTTCACCAAATCATTCTTACAGTAAAAAAAAGCTAGAGTATGTTATTGCGTGTGGTACCAGATGTTAAAGTATTCTGAAAGTCGTTTGTAAATTGGTGAAACACCGCCCTGGTCTCCTTTACTGCACTGTTTCTGATAATGATAAACAACGGTAATCAACATCAGTAAATCCATCGTATTAATGGTAAAGTTTCATAATTTCAAGTACATGTAAAATGGTCCTTGTGTATACATATCATATAAGATTTTATAGTATAATATTTTGTGTAAATTTCCGAAGACTTCTGTTGATTTTGTTTCTTTGTAAGTCTACAAATGAAAAACTTATAAACAGGTGTTTATTCATCTGTTTATGGATTATTTTTTTTCAGTTTGAGATGGGTCTTTTAACAAAGGGAAAATATCTAGGGACCGGTTTCATAAAGCTGTTCGTAGAGGTACGCACTAGGAACGACTGTTAACCCTTTCTGAGATGTGATTTGGTGACAAGTATTAGATCATTGAATGCAAAAAAGGGTCACCAGTGGTTCGCAGATCCGTGAGTAGATCTACAAACAGCTTTATGAAACACAACCCAAAAATTCTTTAGGTGATGGTAACTGGGGAAAGATATGATTAAGATAGAATCGAGGGGGCAGTGGGATGGGGAGTTGGTTAATTGAATTTATGAGATGGCAGAATTAGGGGGATAATAGAAAGACTGAAAAGAGGGAGATAGAGGGTGTTGCTACAACATTGCAATTGATCGAAAATCAACTTCAAATCAACTGCACTTTCATTCATGCTCTGTCTGCACTTTTGACAAGATGCATATGAAACGATGGTTTTGATTGGTGGTTCGCAATCAACTGCAACTTGCAATCAATCACTACTTTGTTGCAACAACCCCATAGAGAGAGAGAGAAAGAAAGAGAGAGACAGTTGGAGAGAGAGAGAGAGAGAGAGAGAGAAGGGGGAGAGGGAGAGAGAGAGAGAGAG
>BQKZ01010028.1:4770-16170 GCA_036244855.1 Temnopleurus reevesii | reverse complement strand
TCCTTGAGAAGTGACCCTTGTAGGCACGTCTTTTCAGCTTTAACGAAGTGTTTGCTGCTTTATCATCTGCCATCTTGGAAGATAAAATGTCTAACAAGGAAGATAATACTGACTCAGACAGGATCTATTGCTGACTCACTGACTAACTTCTGACTCCGTTGACTATCTTGTCTGTGACGTGACCCCAGGTTGCAGACTGTTGCGTAGAATCCTCCCTCAACTGTGATGAAACTGCCACTGCAACGGCTGAGAAATTGAATCGTTGGATCACTCACACAGATAACTCGAACAGATCACTCGGACCAGTTATTGATTGGGATTGGATATGATGCAATGTATTGCTATTCAATTTCTTGCCCAACAATATCTGGTAGCTTTAAACTGTAGAATACCAGGAGATTACTTCATATTTCCCTGATTTCTATCCTTCTGCTTGAGGACAACCTCTCGGTTTTCACTACTTTTTGCGTCCGACAAACTACGCAAAACTGAGCATGAGCGTGAAGTGAGGTATCTTCAAACCTTTACGAAATGAAATTACTTTCAGCGAACCACATACTGGCGAGAAAGCCCTATCAATGCTCACTGAAAACAAGAAAATCCACCATGAATGAAATTACGACCATTATGGTTTCTGTAAAGAAAGCGTTTTTGTAGAATAGTGGGAGCATTATAGTGCAGTGGTTCCGAGTCTCGCCTTTCAAACATAGTGTCATTGGTTTGAATTCCACTCATGGCGTTAATTTAATTCAGAAAGAAATTTATTCACATGATTAACCAATGTGAGGTGAATTGGTGGCTGGCAGGATTATTTATTCCTTTAAAGGCCATGTTTGCTGGTGAACGCTGGTGAATGCTGGGCTAAATTCAAGGCAGTATAAAGCGCTTTGAACACTTTTCAGAGTGGATACATGTGCTACAGATTATTCAAATAGCGTGTATTAGTAGTAGTAGTAGTAGTAGTCAGGAGAAGGATTTGCAGTATTTGATTTATAGCTTATACAGTATCTCCATCCTTTTGTGTTTAGGTGGAGATTGGAGCAAAGAGATAAGAAGAAGAAGAAGAAGAAGGAACATCGTTGGTGAAAGGACTTCTGAAGGTGAACAAACTGAAGGTGAACAAACTTCTGAAGATGAACAAATTTATGAACGTGAGGGAACTTCCAAAGAAGAAAGAACATTTAAAGCCCATCATTCTTCACAAACTGTCACAAAACCAAGATTTCCTTCATCTGAAAGAAGTAAATCAGTAAATGATTGTGGTTCATCCGACACACCAAACTCGAGAGCAGAGTATCCATGGCTTTTCACCTTCGAGAGTTCTACCGACTCTATTCCTCCTGGAGAAAAACCCTATCAGTGTTTCATTTGCCACGAAAGCTTCCCTTTCCCCAGTGATTGTCAAAGACATATGAGAATCCATAGTTCAGAAAAGCCTTATCAGTGCAATGTTTGTAAGAAAGCCTTTGCCAAAGTGCGTGGTCTTTCCGCACACATGAAGGTGCATGGTGGAACAAACCCTTCTCAAAGTATCGGTAATTATGAAAACCCTTTGGGAAATGACGAACTTCGGGGACAAGAGACGATGCAAGACGAAGAAAAGCCTTTTCGATGCGATATCTGTAACAAGAGCTTCTCCCGCAACACCAATCTCCTGAATCATCAGAAAAGGCATACCGGTATAAAACCCTACCAATGCTCTATCTGCGATTACAGTTCCGTTGAGCGTCAGAAGCTTGTCCGACACTTAAGATCCCACTCCGGAGAAAGGCCTTTTCAGTGTACAGTCTGCGGTAAAAGATTTTCTCAGAGTAATAATATGAAGAACCACATGAGGCTCCATGATGGCACTTTTGTCAAACGTCCTAGAATTAGGGAGAAACGGCACAAGTGCAGTGTTTGTGACTACACAACGGATGCACGTAACAAGCTAGTCAGACACATTAGAAAACATACTGGGGAGAGGCCCTTTGAGTGTTCAGTTTGCAGCAGAAGATTCTCGCAATTTAGTAATCTGAAGTCGCACATGAAAATCCATGACGGCCATGGTGAAGAAAGTACGTTAGTAGAAGTGAAGAGCGTCCAGGAGTATGCGAGTGGCGAGAATTTAGACGTGAATAACGCAGGCGCTGAACATGGGTGAGAGATATCATGACATCAATAACCATACACTCTGCCATTCAATTTTTATGAAAGCCGTGAATTGTAATGAAAATGCACCTCGTGCATATCTTGGAACGGTGGACATCTCTGCATTAGTGCAATCTTTGTAGTAACAGCTCTCTTGAAAGACGTAAGATTGCCAAGCTACATGCATATCGACACTTGCTACTAGGTTCCTTAAATTATTATGACCCTGGCTATATCTGCAGAGTAAGCCACTGACGCTCAAGCATATTAAGGACTTCATTCCTAACAGGTACCCATTTTCACCTGAATTCAGTGAAGCATGATGTGGATAAATTTCTTGCTGAATAAAATCATTGGCATAAGTGTGATTTGCACCTCTGATCCTTGAGTGGAAATGTTGGAGTCAGAACCACTGCACTATGATGATAAAAGCATTTTTGATAATTCATTCATTTTCTTGGCTGGGTTCAGTGTAATCATGAGAAGAAAATTAAAATGAAATGTGGAAATGCCATTGGAGGAGATTAGCTCCACTTAGATTCATATTGTACTTTTAGAAGACAGAAGTGTAAGTCAAGTTCATTTCACAAAAAAAGTTAGGCACCACCAATTAATTGTTTCACTTCACTATTAAATCACATCTCGGGGAGGTGTTTAACCAAATCGTTCTTGAAGTTACGCACGACTTTAAGATCGACTAGTATCAATTCTTGCGCTGAATGCGCGTACTATTATGAATTATTACGCACAAGAAGGGGTACCAGTTGATCTTAAATTCGTTCTTAAAGTCTTTCTTATCGTGGTGAAACACCTCCCAGGATCCATAGTGAAGCGAGATGCATCGTGCAACAATTGAAATCATTCCTGTCTGATAACATATAAGAAAGTTGCATTTGGGGTATTTCTAGAAATATTAATCCTCATGTGACAAATTTATTTACAAATTTTTATGTTGGTCCCTACCTTTTTTTATTTTTTTTTTTATTAGTGTATAAAAAAACATGTGCTGGTTCACAGATTTTTTCATTAAATCTGGATGAAGTGCTTGATCTACCTCTTTGCTATTTTTTCTCAAAATTTAATTCATTTGTAAGACACTTTCCTCGTAGACAAAATCTGTAAAGTCTAACTAAAGTTTTGCGCAAAAAAAACATGTAAAAATCATGCTAGCTGTTTAACCATGAGTATATATTGTTATTTCCAGATATATGATTATCATGATGAATGAAACGACTAAAATTCTTAACTACTCTAGGGCCCCATTACAGAAGACTTGCCATTTGTGACAACTTTGCCATTAATGATAATTTCCTGAACCTTCCCCTAGTGTTCATCATCATCTACATGGGTCCAAGACAAAGTTCGACTAGATATTTGGCCAACACTTGGCACAGGGCAGGGCTTTTTAATTTGCAGCCTCCTGGGCAGTGTATCACCAAATCATTCTTACAGTTAAGATCAACTTTAAGAAAGGCTGGACTCTGGAGTATGTTATTGCGTGTGATACCAGACGTTGGTAAAGCCATTGGTAATTATATACTGGATACATTTATCTCTGTTCATTGATTGGTTTAATGAATGTCACATGATTAAAAATAAGCCAACTATCTTAGTATCGAAGAACTATTTACGGATCCGTAAATAGTACCTAAAGACTATTTACGGAGTCTGTCCTAGTTTAAACACTAGATGGCGCTCTTCCTGGATACCCGGAATAGCGAGCGATGAACTCTGTGCACATAATATAGCAAGCATAATATAGCGAGCGATGAACTCTGTATCATCAAGAGTTAAGTTTGAAATCCATTATTTTATCTTTTTACAAATCCAGTATATAAAACAAATATATACTGTGTTCATTCAAGGTTCTGGATAAAAACTATGGACCTTCTGTGCTTTTGCAGGCACATTGGGCCCATAGTTTTAACCAGAACCTTTCATAACAGTATATATTTGTATACTAGGTGAAGCGCTGCCCTGGAAGGTGTTTCCCCAAGTCTTTCTTTAAGTTATGCACGACTAGATTACGAGAGTACTAAAGACTAGAGTACGTTAACGAGTGTAATAAGCGTAAGATTCTCGATCATTCAGCACAAGAACTGATACAAATCATGCATGTGGTCGTTCTCGAGGTCTTTCATAACTTGGTGATACACCCCCTGGTCTCCTTTACTACACTGTTTCTGATAATTATAAACAACGGTAATCATGATCCGTATTTCCACAGTATTTACTGTTAATGGCAAAGTTTCATAATTTCAAGTACATGTAAAATGGTCCCTGTGTATACATGTTATATAATATTTTATAGTATAATATTTTGTGTAAATTTACAATAACTTCTGTTGATATTGTTTATTTGTAAGTCTACAAATGAAAAATGGTATAAACATATATTTATTCATCTGTTTATGGATTTTTTTTTTCAGTTTGAGATGGGTCTTTTAACAAAGGGAAAATATCTAGGGACCGGTTTCATAAAGCTGTTTGTAGAGGTATGTACTAGGAACGACTGGTAACCCTTTCTCAGATGTGATTCGGTGACAGGTGTTAGATCATTGAATGCAGAAAATGGTCACCAGTGGTTTATAGAGTCGTGTGGAGATCTACAAACAGCTTTATGAAACGCAACCCAGGAATTATTTAGTTGGTAGAGAACTGAGGAAAGATATCGAGATTGAAAGGGGATCGGGAGGGAGTGAGGAGTAGGTCGATCAAATTTATGGGTTGGCAGAATTAGGGGGAGTGAACAAAAGCTGTAGGGTAAGGTTATGAGAAATATCTAAAAAGAATGGAAATAGAGAGAGAGGGACAGACAGAGAGAGACAGAGAGAGAGAGGGGGGAGGAGGGAAGGAGAGAGGGAGGGAGGAAAAAAGGGGGGTTGAAGCGTTAAGATGAGAAGGATAGGGGGAGAGAGGCACTGGGGAGGAGAAGGTGAGAGAGTGCTAAATATGTGACAATAATATTAGGGGTGCATGGGAGGGAAAGAGTGGTAGGTTACAGGTGTGATAACAGATAAGAAAGAGAAGGAGACGAATCATGGTAATGAGGGAGGATGAGATTGAAGGGGTCAGAGTTATCAAGAAAGATCATTGAATAGATGATGGAACATTTTGGGAAGAAGAAGGAAAAGAACAGCAGCGATTGGGCATAATATTGAGAAAAGTGAAGGAAGAAAGAGAGAGAGAGAGAGACAAGGCAAAATGATGAGGAAATTTTAAGTTGAGAGAATTGATGGCGGTAAAGAAGGATAGCAGAGATGCCAAACTTTCGAAATTAGCCATGAGGATGGAAACTAAAATGCGAATTACTGAAACAGTCGAAACCCAATATTTTTTTCACAAAAGAATGCATTTATGGTTAATGGTATGCTTTCTCCATGAGAAAATATTTGGTTTATCAGCCTGTTCGATAATTCTCATTGCCTCGTAGTCTTATTTCAAGAACTTAGCACCCACTCCCTTTACTCTCTCTCTCTCCCACCCCACCCCCTAATTTTTCTCATCCCTCGCTCTCTCTTTTTCTTTCACTCGATCTCTCCTCCCCTCTCTCTCCCTCTCTTCCTCTCTATTCGTTCCCCCCTTGCTCTGCATTTTTCTACCAATATTTTATTTCCATTTCCCCACTCTTTACTCCCTTTCTTTAGATTTTCCCGTTCTCGATTTTTTTTGCCCCCCCCCCTTTTTTTTTTAAATCTCAGGCACAAGTGTTACGGCTCCCGAGCTTCCCTTCGGAGTTTGTCACGTGCATTATACATTCCGCGGGACAAAATAGTCGATGCAATTACAATTTTACAAATTTAACCAAATTGTTATCATTTATTTATAACGTCAATGAATATTGTTTGTGATGTCACGTTTTGGGGCAAACATTTTTCATACAGAAACAATGCTAGTTCACAAATGCAACTCTTTGGAACTTGTTATATACATGTATTTGCAGTCCTGGTATGGACATAACTTGTACTTAATTATAAAAAAAAAATTGTTTCGAAAATTGTATGGACTAATTTGGGAGTAAAGGATTTCCACATTTTACGAGTAGAAGAGACTTAAAAACAAAGTTCACTGGCACTCCACATAAAAAGCGTATAAAACATATATCAAGACATATTATAGTATGCATAGATACGAATGCGCATTTACTATACTATACAATAGAGAGTTATCTTTACAATATGAAGGGAATACTGAAAATGTTTTTGAGTTATTACGTTCTTGTATGTAGGCTATAGTACAGTAAGAACAACGTACATGTATGCCATAATCATTTAAATTCTATTTAACGTCTACTAAAACTATATCACCTTTTTATGAGCTACACATTTTGGTCATGGCCAATCTATTCATGCTCGATCTATTTATTTTCATTCCTAAAAAATAAAGATGTATTGTATTGACAAATATTTTAAATTTTCTGCAATTCGTTGTTTGAGCTTTGTTCCTAAGAACATGAAGAATGTGTAGTGCAAATTATGTTATGTATACGTCTGCCTGAAACGATCTCGTTTTCAAGCAACGGTTCTTTCAAAATCTAAAATCAGACAAACCACGAGTCGTTCTATTTTCTTTCGAAGGATTTGTTTGTCATGTATGTTTGTTTATTCATGTGAGTGTGTTTGTGTGTGTGTGTGTGTGTGTGAGTGTGTGTGTGTGTGTGTGTGTGTGTGTGTGTGTGTGTGTATGTGTGTGTGTGTGTTGTGATTGAGAGAGAGGTTGTGAGAGAGAGAGAGAGAAAGAGAGAGAGAGAGATTGAGAGGAATGTTTTAAGAGATAATTTAAATAAATTAAAATAATTTTGATTATAATAATTATATACATCTCTTTTTTTTATTTATTTATTTTTTAAATATTTTCCATGCAGTTTTTTTTCCATCCACAATACAAATATAACTTGTGCGTTTATACATGAAAGGATTTGTACAGTTATACATACAAAAATAGAATATTCGAATAAATGTTTGGAGCGATTAAAACATGTAGACATTCTCCAAATTCATGATTTTTAATTGAATAATATTAGTATTATACTTTTTTTTTTTTCGCAGCATAAAAGTCGACCTATATACGCAAGGTTGACTTTAGTACAGTATAGTAACTGAAGGATAAATCAACAATTTCTCATCATTTGGTTCCAATGGTCAAATATTATCAAGATCTTATCAGAAGATCCATGCAGAGATCAATACCCTCTAAATACATCAATGCTATTAATGACCCTTGTTAGAACGTTACCTATTTTGCTTAATTCGCCCATATGTGGTGTTGCTAGAAAATTACAATCGGCTATACAATCTCAATTCCTTGGGTTGCCAAAGTCAATGTAATTGCATTTTCAATACAGAGACCAATTCATGACTGCATTGAAAATTTAAATCATGTAAGTTTAAAATGTTAGTTTATCAGATTGCAAATTTCAGTCCGATTTTGGATTGTTCCCTCACGACAACCTATTTCTGTATATTGGAAATTTAAATCCAATTTTAGATTTTCCCTGACTTCAATCTTTATGATGTAATTTTTTAATCATATGAATCTAGAGAGTAAGTTGCAGTTGACCATCGCTAAACAATTTGCAGGTTTATTGATAGATGCAAATTTTATACGTTCTCTTAAATACACAAAGGTTGTTCTTGACGACCCGAAAGTTTGAAGAAGGCTTGCCCGACGAAGCAACAAGTGTAATATTGGATGCAAACTAGATTCCAAGTACTGGTAGTTCAATTGTTATTAACCGGTTTATAAAATACCACTTATGGCCATTTGCAAGAGACGCGCATAAATCTGAATCTACATGACAAGTAAACAGGCATATTAAAATCATTTTTACTGCATGAGCTGGGGGTTTGGGTCGTCTTTGTTGCAAAACTGCAGGACATGAGTCCGCATAAAATTGTTTCATGCGCGATTTTGTAATTAAATTAACACGATATAAACTATTTCCGCAAAATAAAGTGGGTCTTGGACAATAGAGCTGTACGTCGTGCATTGAACTGTGCGAACACAACAATAACAAGCCGGTTCCTATTTGAATATCATTACAAAGGAGCATTGAATTGGCGTTCGACTTAATTTTTCGGAAATAGATTGCATCGAATACCGTAGAATGATGACATCTGCAGTTTGTTATCATAAGCATCGTTGATATGGCCGTTCTCTTCCTTAGGTTTCTCGTCCAGAGAAGATGAAAAGACAGAAGAGAAATCATTATGATATAGTAATTGGTACTTTTCCATGAGAATATATATGGTTCATCTTTTGGTAATTCTCATTTTGCTTCTTCTTAGTTATTTTGTTTTGTAGTTCTTCGAAGTTGTTACGTTTTTGCCCCTCCCCAACCCCTTTTCAAAAAAATTGTCATTCCTTCAACCTTCAAATGATAATAATAATGGTGCATGGCTACTTGTATAGCGCACAGGTTCACCTTTCGGTGCTCATGGCGCTTTGATTGAAAGAAAAAAATGTTAATTCATCTATTGTTTTTTTTATATTCAATTTGTGTTTTTAGAGTATGAACAATGAAAATGCAGAGATAATGACGACATCTACAGCTTGTTATCATAAGCCTCGTTTATATGACGATTCTCGTCCTTAGGATTCCTGCCCAGAGAAGATGAAATAGACAGAAGAGAAATCATTATGATATAGCAATTTGTTACTTCTTCTCCATAAGAATATATTACATGGTTCATCTGTATGGTAATGCCCATTTTGCTTCTTCTTCGTCATTTTTGTTGTTGCTCTTACAGGTTGTTCTTACAGTTCTTAACGCTTTGCACCTCCCATTTCCCTTTTTAAAAAAGTTGTCACTCCTTCAACCGTATAAACATGTTAATTCATCTTTTTTTTTGTTATTTAAATTGTGTTATACGAGTATGAACAATGCAAATGTTTCGATGACGGCATCTACAGTTTGTTATCAAAAGCCTCATTGATGTGACCATTCTCTTCCTTAGGTTTTTCGTCGAGAGAAGATGAAATAGTTTGAAGAGCGTAGTTGTCATCAGCCTTCTCTTGCAGCAGCATCTCATCCCACTTGTCGCTGGAGGAAGAAAAAAATACAATACATTATACCTACAGTATAATCAAGGCACAATGGACAGAAATATGTCATGAAAGACTCAAATCCAAATTTATAACCATTATTTTGTAAAATATCAGAATTTTTACAAACGACAGACTACCATCATTGCGATTTTAGGAAGGGTGAGTTGATAAACGTTTCCCATATTCCTATAGTATAGCATGGTGATTTGAATTCTGAAAGCAGTCTGAGAATATTAAGATTCTCTTGGCTCCAAAACTTATACTGTGTTTAAACAAAAACATATTGTGCTTGTCAATTCAATAATGATAATACCCAGTTAGAGCTACCAAGGGAAATCTGTTCTCCAGTCAGCCCTGCTTTTTTTTCACTTTTGAATGACTTTTGAGATTGCATTCCACGTGTTAATTTATAATGTTGCTGCGATTTTTCAATTTGAGTAAAAAGTTAAAAAGTAAAAAACAAAAGTAAAAAACGAAAACCTTGTCGGGCCCTTTCAAGAGGGTTGGTCGGTTGATTGAGAGCATCCAATAACATTTCTTTTTTTTTTTCTTGGGGGGGGGGGGGGGGGATGATTGCAACTTACGTTCCAAACGCCTCTCCTTCTTCGATAGTCTGGGGTAGTCGTTGCCCGTAGGTCTCGGGAGCGAATACGATGAGGATCCCTGCCATGATAGACAAGACTCCGAATATGAGAACGGGGAGCGGCTCCCATACCTCATCCAGGAGGAGAACGTACGGGGACAGGATGCCTGCTACACGGGCACACATGGAGCAAAGACCAACACCAACGCTCCTGGACAATGGTGTTAAAAGGAGATGATAGCGAAAAGCTAAGATTAATGGTTAAGTACTCTTGTTTTCGAGGTAAAGGGAAAATCAGATAAAGTTGAGTACTCAAATCGACCCACATGGGTATGTCGCGAATTTTGTTACAGATATTTGTCACAGGCGACAGTCACGATTGGAGTCATATGACCCATTTTTATATCAATGAATAGGATACCCCACTTGGTTTAAACTCTGTTGATATTCTTCCATCTGTTGATCATGAAAAAATATATTCTTCTATGAAAAAAAAAACAACAAAAAAACTAAACTATGACAAAAACAGAAAGTATATACTTTTAAGGACAATCGTACTACATAATGTGATCATTACTAATGACCAGAACGTCTTTTAAAAGGAAAGAAGAAAAGGAGAATAGCGAATAAGAGTTTACTTAGAATAGTATGATGATACATGTATGATTAAAAGTATGTAAAACATAATTATGCCCTAAACTCCAACCCCCTCGGCCTCCCAAAGCAACAAATATGGGAAGAAATGTGACCATTACCTTACTGGTGTAGGGAAAAGTTCGGCAGAGAAGACGTAAATGATTGCGAACGATGCAGTGACACCGAACTTGCCTAACATAGCAACCGTTGTCCGCCAGGCTCCCAGAGCTAAATGAAAGAAAAATAGAGAGGGTAAGTGATTTCAAGAAATGAGGTGAGAGTGGATAGGTAATCGGTAAAAATTTGGAAGGATGCTATAAATACAAGAAGAGTGGTGGAAAGAAAAGGGGAGGGTGAGTAGATCGATAAAAAAAATTGGATGCAAAAGTAGGATAAAAGGACAGTCACACCCTGCTCTCAAGCCGCATTGTGAAAATTGCAACAGTTACTGTCTTATTCCGTTTGAAATCTTTTGTGTGAAGATTATTTTTCTCAATCTCTATTGTATATAATATGCAGTGAATAAGCAAAATTTGATTTATAGTTTATAGTTTAATTTAAGATTATTCAGTTTGGCAGCACGGTGGGATATTTGACTGCACCATAAAGAAAGAAGAAAACTGATGGGAGAAGACGGGAACACTGGGAAATTAAACGCAACTTCAATTACAACCAATCAGGAACGCGTATTGAGGATTTGCGTTTAATTTTCTGAGTTGCATTTAATACTAAACGCAACTTTATATGCAATAGGGCCCTGAGAGACGTTTCATCAAGATAAGAAAGACTTTAAGAACGACAATTTTTAAATGCCTTTTTTATGCGTGATGATGTATGATATAGGATTTCCCGGCCAAAATCGGAATAATCGAATTGGATTTAATTTTCTTTTATTTCAAATTCGTCATATTCCGTGAACTCGGAGATATCCCTGGTTTAAATTCCTTTTTCTTGCTTATGAATCCATGATGTTTTCATTTGAATGCGTGGTAGTTTCATTCTAA
>BQKZ01010027.1:13255-23914 GCA_036244855.1 Temnopleurus reevesii | reverse complement strand
GTGTTAGGGACCTTTAGCATGTACAAGACGGTAGTGCCGATCACAACGTTCGGCTCTAAGGTCCATTCAAGAAGTAGTGTTGTGTTGGTGCACCCTTCTGGAACGGACCTTAGAGCTAACGTTGTGATCAGCCATACCGTCTTGTACATGCTAAAGGTCCCTAATGAGAGGGCAAAACGGTCAGTAAACCGAGCTCCAACACCGTTGGTCAGTTTACAGAAGTGATACAGAAACGACCGGAAAAACGTCAGAATCTTGCGAGGTCTACCCCAAACACCGACAGACTTCAAGTTTGGTGTTGAGGCTGGTGTTGGTTTTGCTGCAACACCAACACCAGCGTTAAACACCGTACATGAAGTCACCCAATACGTGTTGAGCAATCAATTCAACCCATCCAACTCTTTGACAATGTTTTCATCATGTGTGTAATACGCAAACATTGATGATCCAAAATTTACCAGCTTTCAACTCATCCAACAATTAACAGTTGGCGCGGTTGACAATAGCCTAATAATGCTTAGGCAAATGTTGCCTAACGAATGAGGAAAAATTGACCCACAGTTGATTGGGTTTGACTGTTTGACTTTTTGCAGTGTAGAATCTTTTATAACATTTCTACTCTCTCTTTCACTGCTTCTCCCATCTTCTCTAATATCTAATCCTTTTTGCTTCCCTCTCTATCCCTCTCTAATACTGTTCCTATCTTCCTCTACCTCTTTCATCTTTACCCCATTTTCTCATCACGACCCTCTCGTACTTTCCTTCTCGCATCATCCCCCTTTCTCTTTCCTTCTACCAACTTCCCCCATTTTCCTCCACTCCTATTTCCCTTCTCTCCCTCTCATTTTCCCACTTTCTTTCTTTCCTATATTTCCCTTCCTCATCCATCTTCCTCTTTATCATTCTCTTATCTTACCATCCCTTTTCCTCCAATCTCAAGAGTGCCCATCTATTCTTCCTCTCAAACTTCCCGTCTCTAATTTCTTCTCTATTATTTCCCTCTTTTTGTCTTTATCACCCCATCTCCAATCTCCTTCTGTATCTATGTATCTGTATCCCTCTATGCATCTCTCTCTTCTACTCCCCTGCTTCTTTTTCATCTTCCATCCATCTCCTCTCCCCCCTCTCTCTCTCTCTCTTAGCGGGTGTTGTTCAAAATCAATTGCAAATCAACTGCAACTTTGCAAAATGTAACGCGCATTTTCATTCGCGCACGGCATGCGCATTTAACAAGACGCGCATGAAACAATTATTTTGATTGGTACCTTCCGATCAACTGCGACTTGCGATCAATTGCAACTTTTGAGCAACACCCCCTTAGCCTCCACCATCTACCATCAACCCCCCTCTCCTCAGTCAATCACCCGTCTCCAATTTTTTTCCACTGTCTATCTTTTTTGACGCAGAGTGAAAATGAAAACAGTAAATATGAGATTTCAAGTTATATCATTTATAATCTTTTCTCATCTTTCCAGATAGATCGTTATTCCAGCTTGTAACAAAATGATATATACAATAATTATAATGTTAACAAATTTGGTGATGAAAATTTTAAATATATACAAAATAATTACAATTTTACAGCAATTTTCATATATGTATATCTATTTCATGTTTGTAAGTTCAAGACATTGTAAAATTTGTAGAAATACATTGAACATTAAAAACATTTAACATGAAGCACTGAGATATTAATTTGAGCTGACACAGCAAAAAAAAAAAAAAAATGAAGATAAAAACGGACACCGAGCAAAGTTTCAGATGAAAACTAAAATTATATAAAGTAATTACAATTTTACAGCAATGCTCGTGCGTTTCTTTTCATGTTTGCAAGTATGAAAGTCCTTGACATCGTGTGAAATTTATATAAATACATTGAACATAAAAAACAACAGATAAATATGGCACAAAAGACAAAATCATGACAATCAAAATGGACAGATTTTAAAGGAACACTAGAACATAGATATGGAGTCAGCACAGTAAAACGATGAATTCTGTTGAAACAAATTCAATCGTTTATAAATGAAGTGTGAATTAAAACAGATAAACGAAACATAACACAAAAGAAAAAGGAAATATATAAAATAGGGATCCATGTTAAGTCGCCTATGCATAAATTTGAACGAACTAACGTATTTGGTAGGGGTTTTAATTTGACATTGACTAATAATGAGGTATTACAAAACATATTACACAGCTAGAATGGTGGAACGAAAACTTCGAGTCGTCGTTATATCATTCTGAATTCCTGTATTCCGTGGACATAACGATTTTTTTAAACATCTAATACAATCATATAACACAGGTAATGCAATATTACGCTATCCAGGCGTATAGGGGAGAGGGTAGAGGCGGAGTGGGCGTATGCCCCCGAAAATTAGTTTTTTTTCTTCCCAGCTCGGTATCAGTATGTAATGTACAAGGCGTTTTTTCTTCAATCCCTTTTCTTGCGCTTGTCTGAATTTTTCAAAAATACATTTCCACCGCCCTGCCCCCTCGCTCAAGTCCAAACCAGCCTTTTTATTGGAATGAAAATGTTACAGTATGTATAACCTTTTAGGTGTCCGCATTTCTTTGAAGTTATAAATACGGCCCACATATGCTCCATAATTGCTCGCAACTGATGATAATTTCCTGCACTCAATTCTAACCCGTGTAATTTAGTTTGTACCAGTGAAATGGTCACCAGTCGTGCGCAGAATCGTGCTTCATCTCTACGAACAGTTTTATGAAACAGGTTACACGACTTTACATGTGTGTTCGTACGTAGATGGCGAATACAGTCCTAATCAAACTTCAATGTTCACTCGAAGATATCTGGACTTGAATCGCTTTTGTAATAAAGATGACTTCCAGTCGCTGAATTATCCGGAGTTGATGCACAGTTGACGGTGTAACGCCTTACAAATCCCTTCGGTTCTGAGACAGTTCTCTTCACAGAAAGATCCTTGGATGCTTCCTGCATCGGTTGATTGCGCTTTTTCACAAGGGATTTCCCCTTTTTAGAGTCACCGTAGACGAACTTGCCAGTCTTCTTTAGAGGTTCGGAATCCTGGATGGTAGCTTTTTGTTCCTCTGGTGGCTGTGTGGCAACGACATCAGTTTGTCCGACACTTTGGTCTTTTGACTCCTCGGTAGCTACTGCCTGGGTTTCTTGTTTTCTCTCGATGACGTCATCTTGCTTTGAGTCAGTGTCACCTTGCTGCTCTTCCTCGGGAATCGTATCCAGGACATTCGTCGAAACGTCACTCAGGCGTGAACGACCTAGTACAAAAGGTCCAGGCAGTTCTGACTCTGGAGAAGATACACTCAGCTCCATTTCAAATTCGGGCGATGGGGACAGAGGATAATGCATGGCCTCTCTTTGAATTTTCTTTAGTCTCTCCATTTCGATGAGCTTTGCGAGCGGGATGTCATCTTCTGAGTCTTCTTCCTCATGTGGGATCGTTGGCCAGCTCATGACCCTATTCTGTCGTCTCCTGTTCCTTGCAGTGGCCTTTGGCGCTGTCACCAATCTAGGTTCTCTGAGGTCCCCTGCGCCACTGATCTGCCAGCCCAGTGAACCAGCACCCACCGCATCTGCTCTTTCGCTCCCTGATCGACCGCTGTCCCCTTCCTCACGTCGATGACTTCTGCTCATCATGTCTGCTGGATAATCAGGAGAGGCTGATCCTTCACTTGTTTCAGATGCGAGTTCCATTCTGGTGTGCCATCTCCTTAGGTTAGTCCCTGGTAAATCGACGGGTATGTAACCATCTTCTGTGCTAAGGGATGGTGGCGATGCGGTAGTTGATGAAGAATGATATGTAGGACCGGTGGCAACCGTGTTAGCACTGTGTGAGGTCAGCGTGTCCAAGGTGAACGCTGTACTTCTGGAAGCTTCCCAAGAGCTTGATGACATCTGACTGTCATAACTTGGTGATGTGTTTCCCGAGTCTCTAGTGTTTCCTGTGTCTTCTGTTGCTACGGATCCTTCTGTTGCTTCTGATCGAGTTTCCTCCCATGGCACCTGAGCAGAATCGATGTTCTGAGCTGTACTTATCTCTGCACAGTTATTCTCATTGAGCGCTTTATCATTTGGAGTGTCAACGCTTGATTTTGAGTCTTCATTCACAGCGATAGACCCCTGTTTTACCATGTTGTATCCTTCTAAAAGTATCTTCATGGAGTTGGCAAGAGCTGACGGCAAGTCCATACCGTCAAGGTCTTCCAAGGTTACTGGCAAAGTTTCCATGTCATGCTGATTCCCAGAGTATCTTAGAAGGTCACCCCAAAGCGCCATCATCTTCGATTCTAGACCTGTCCGTTTCGTTGAAGGAGGGCTGTTGTTAGACGGAAGGATTGCCTTTACACTTCCTAAATCTGGGTTGTTCTTGTCATTTATAGTAGACCAGTAACATTCATCCCAAAGTCGAGCGGACAGTGAAGACAGCGTATTTCTCCTTGTCTTTTGTGGAACAGCCTGCTTTTGGGAATCCTCCACTTCTTGCTCATCCTCTCCTGAGTCATCAGATATGTAAATAGCTGCATTCATTTTAGTCATCTTCGTGTTTGGTTTCCTTTTAGCTAAGGCAGCTGCAGGACCTTTCTTATTTCCTTTCGATTTTGACATTTTCCTTGCAATCTTCTTCTTACACCAGCCATACGTTGCATGACCTCTTGTTTTTGTCGCAAATTTCTTTCCTTGGTCACCCTTGGTTTTCTTTGCCAACATCGCTTCACTCAGCTCTGGAGGTGTCATCGTTCCTGTGCTTTTCAGTTTCACTTTCTCTTTCTCGACTGGCTTGAGAACTCGCACATTTTCCTCGACAGAAATTAAGCTTTCGTTGTTGTATTCTACTGTGTCGTCGCTTGAACTCGATTGACGTGATAGAACCTCTTCACGAAGGGAGATTATATCTTCCAGGTCGTTGTTCTCTTCTGTAACACCTCTCAGGTCATTTCCATCCTGATCAGATATGGGCGATCGGATCCGGGGCAATTTCTCTACTGGTTTCCCTCCACTTCCTGTGGATTCTCGTCCTCTCTTTTTCGGCTTGTCATTCTGAGTTCTCGAGGTATACGGTACGTCGTCGTTCATTTTGTCTTGTTCCTCATTATCCTCCTGATGTTCTACAATTTTTATTTCCTTGGACGGCTTTGCCTTGCCATCTTCCTTGATTTTACCACCACGAGTTTGAACGCCTCTGGAAATCAAGGATACATATTCTCTACCATCTTCTCCTCTTGCCTCCGGGGATGTGTGCATTCTCAGTTGATTCTTCTGTTTCATTTGAGAACCTCCGTTCCGTTTCTTGTGTAACTGCTTCAGTAGCCATTGAAACTTGGTCTCAGTGGTTCCTCCAACTTGTCTCGTGACGTTGATGTCACCAATGCTAGTCAGGTTCCCTCGTATTACAGGATTGCCAAAGATGTGCCTCTCTTGCTTCATTTTGCCATGGCTGTTGCTCTGTACTTGCGGATGGGTCATAATCCATGAGTCAGTATCGCTCGAATATGAATTATCCCGATGCTTTCGAGGTTCTTTAGATTGATTTGAAGAAGTGCTCGGAAAGACACGAGTCCAGGCTTCCTTTACCATCTCCCTTTCTCGCTTGTCTGCTTCCATTAATTGTTCCTTTGTTGGTCCTGTAAAGACCGCCCTTTTTCTACCGTTACTTGACGATTGTTTTGCATACGGTATTGACTGACTTGTTTCTGAAGTAGATCCAAGACTGGAGTCATCATTGGTAAATACCTTGCTCGAAGATGCCACACATCTTTCGCTCATTGAGTCACTTCGCATTGAACTTTCGTCTTGAGAAATCCATTTGCTATGTTCTTTACGCATAGCCTCAGTGCAAGATTCGCCACCTCTTTTCTCTGTATCAACATTATCGTTCGTTTCTGCATTCGTGTTAATGTCCATTTTATTTCTGTTGTCACGGCCTAGCAGTTTTTCTTGTTGAGCAGATATCTCGTCTTCCTTGACTCGTTCATTTTCATCTTCTGTTGGTAAATTTCCTGCTGCTTCATCAGCCGATGCCCTGGAAGTTTCATCTTTGTTCCGAACCCTCTGCAGCCTCAGGACAATCTTATCCGTTGAGGTCTCTGCATTGTTACTAGGTGGCTGCAAGTGGTACTGCTCTCCCCGTGGCGAGCCGATGCTCATATCAGACTCCTGCTCCATTGAGACAACTGATGTTGAACTTGCGTTATGTACTTGGGTGTCTTGGGGAGACCCTGAGGAGAGATCCTTTCCTTCTGTTCCCTCTACCTCTTGAAGGACTTTTGCAGATCTATCATCATGCATATCAACTTCCGTCGTTCGATCTGAAATGTTGTCCTCTCGTCTACAACGTCGGCCACGTGATTTCTTTGCCATTGCATTGATGCAATTCCGCAGTAGATGGGCAGTGTTGAACAATTTATCAACGGTTTCATCAGATCGTTTAGCCTTGCTGTTAACTGCCCTTCGTCCTGGTGAGGAACCTGTGCCTTCTGTGAGTTCTTTTAGTGCCGAAGAAGCCATTTCATCGCTTCCTACTGTTCGTCCGACATTGCTTTGATTGACATGCGGCACCTTCTGCAATCTGCTGCCAAGTTCCTTTGAAGTAGCAATGAGCTGTCGGAAGAACAAGTCCTCGACCTGTTTGAGACGTTCAACCATCCGCACACATTCTATCTCTTCCATTTGACCATGTTTGGCTATCAAGACCCTCACGCTCCTCAGTTCCTTCAGTTTTGCAGTGATGGCTTTTTGACGAATTCGTAAGTCATCAGTGGTTTTACCTTCGAATGATTGCTCGCATTTGCTTTCAGCTTCAGGACTTTTGTCAGGGTTCTTTGTGCTACCCTGATCACGTTCAGTTTCTTGATTCTGTTCATTCTTTCTAGCAGGCTGCTCTTCTTTCGATTTATTCTGACTGTTTGTCTCATCTGAAGTTGCATCTTTCACATTATTTCCAGTTGTGCTCAATTTATTTTCAGCCGTTGTTAGGGATGAACCACTTTGATGAGAAATCTTCACGATACGTTCTGGCTCTGACCGAGGACTACTCTTTGGCTTTATCAAATCCTTTGGATGTGGCTGCGGGCAGAGATTTTCTTTCTCTGTTGATCTTACGGTGTTATTCCTATGAAGGACTGGACTACTCTTAACAGCCTGTGCACCTTTTGACTGCACCTTTCCAACTCCACCAGTTTGCTTTTGTGTCGAGCTTAAGATAGTCTTGTCATTGGGGAGAATCATCACTAGACGTCCTTGGTCATCCCTGATCACAGGAATATTGATGTATCCCAGCAGTCCTTGCGAGGTAGAAGGTAATCCTGAATAGTCTTTTTGGGAAGTAGTACCTGCTTTTACTCCGTCATTCGAAGACACCACTGTTGCCTTTGGAACATTGCCGATGACCTTCTGTCTTTTATCAGCCTGAAGACTTTTATTTGACTTTGACTTGCTTTCAGGCTGTTTCGGGATACCTCCAAGGTTGAGTCCACTTCCGTCAAGATTTACATGGCCCAAAAGAGCTTGTTGAGGGACTGCTGGTAGGACGTTGTTGGGAAATACAAGAAGAGGTGGTGCTTGGACACAACCAGCGTTGGTCATCTGGATAGATGGTGCTCCATTTCCATGGGTTACTTGTGTCAAAGGTGCATGCATCTCCATGTTATTGATCCTCTGAAGAAATGCACCGGCACCTGTCTGCATCAGTGGGTGAGGTTGGTTTCCAATAAGAGTCATCACGTTTCCACTCGGTCCTATGTTTGGCTGTGACATAAATCCATACGTTGGCTGAATAGGTGTCTGCACATAATGTGAAGTCATTTGCAAAGTCTGTATTTGCTCCGAGGTAACTGTACTTGCCGGAGGAACGCGAGTGTATTGCTGACTTGGAGTTATCTTTGTAGACAAAGAAGAGGGGCCAACACTCTTCGCCTTGTTGACTTGACCGTTCTGCTGTGCAGCTTTCGCGGCAACATGTGGCGTTGACACTGCGTTAGTCTTTGGCAGTATAGATTGAAGAATATTTGCCCTTGCTGGTTCCATAATGCTAGTACCTGACGAGGATTTGTTCTTGCTAGCGTCTTGCCCTTGACGTGTTCCAGCGGTCGATATGTTTGTCTTGGACGTTGGCGCTTCTTTACAGAGACCACTGCATTTCTCTTTTGGAATTGCTTTCTGGGTGGAAGGGGAGTCTTGCTGATTCATGCAAACCGTTTCAGAAGAGATTCGGATTATATTTTCCTTCCTCGACGCAGCAAAAACCTTCCCATTATCTCTGTGGTGCTGAAGATCAGATAGGACAACTGGGAGTCCGCCATGCTTACCAGTAACCTCTCCTTCTCCAGAGACCCTTTTCACTTCCGCATTTGTAACTCTCTCGGATGCTGATGCAGAGTTCTTTGAGTCCTCATCACTCGCTTTGTGCGTATTTGCCGGCGTGGACTCAGCGCCTTGGCTCGAAGTAACTTCCCCCTCTCTTGATTCAGAAAGCATATCTTCACCAGAGCTTGGGAGGATCCTTTTCTCCGCATCAACAACTGGATGTTTATTTATCTCATCTGTCTGCGCTAAGGGTGGCTGGGAATTAGAGTCCATCCTTTTCTCTTCTTTATGCACCTCTGTAGAAGATTCTGCAGATTTGTTATCGTGCTGCTTATCTTGGATTTTTCGCAACTTCAGTATTTCTGCAAATTGACGCTTCGAGTGATCAGAACTGTCATCGTCAGTTGCGAATACACCGTCACACATATCATCAGCAATTGTCTCCTTTTCGTCAGTGCCAGGGAGAGCTGCGTCCATGTCATTCAACAGACGATTTGTTTCCTTCACCACAGTTTCTCTTCTATCAGACTCAACCGCTCGAATATTTGGCAAGTCCTCCTCGTCAGGTCTATTTTTCGCAGCCGCTTTTGCTCTCTTACCAACGTCATCAGGACTTGCTTTAATTGTATTAGAGGCTACACTTCTTTCTTCTTTTCGTTCTTCTCTTTCCTTCCTTCTCCGTTCGTCCTCCAGATGCATCATGTACACCGCTCTCTTCCGGAACATCATATCCTCCTCCTTCTTGCTCAGACCAATCCTCTCTGGTTCTTTCTTCTCTTTGTTATTCATCCCAAAGGAGTACAGCTTATGAACGTACGTTGGTTGGTATCCTATGTAGTCCTTCTTCCTCCGTTCATCAGCGATCTTTAACAGACGTTGCGATCGTGCATCTCTCTTCAATTCGGTCTTGTTTGTCGATGTCGATTTGGTGCTCTTAACAAGTTTTAGCTGATTCTGCTTGAATATACCCGATGCAAAGTCAAAATTCTCTTCTGAACTTCCTTCTTTCGTGACACAATCTGTTTTCTTTAGAAGCAATTTAGGATTGGATGTGATGGATTTAACATCAACTGTGTTCTTACTTGCTGTACAAACCTCTCTCCTGCGATCATTTCCATCAGCATGGCTGACCTTGGATCCTTGATCCTCTATTGCAGATAAGGTTGCTTTGGTTGGTGACCTCCTTCTCCATGAAAGATCTCTATCAGCTCGATTACCTACAGAATCATACATGCGCTTAGGCTCAGTCTTGCCATCTTTGGGAGATGAGGTAGATCCATTGGATTTTGGCGAATGCCTTCGATCGCTTTTAGCCTCTGGGGATGATGTCTTTGCCGCTTTTTCGGCAGTCTTTCCTGTTGACTTGGTTCGCATTCGTTTGTTTCGTCGTGACTTGTTCCCGCTGCTTGCGTGACTAAGGGACCTTGACGATTCTCCTTGATTGTTGTCTTTCGAGACCGAGTTTGAAACCTAGTGCATGGGAATAATTTGAAAATAAGACAAAAACATCAAGGG
Source organism: Temnopleurus reevesii (assembly GCA_036244855.1). Taxonomy (NCBI): domain Eukaryota; kingdom Metazoa; phylum Echinodermata; class Echinoidea; order Temnopleuroida; family Temnopleuridae; genus Temnopleurus; species Temnopleurus reevesii. The sequence goes on along the minus strand of BQKZ01010027.1, from coordinate 14,088 downwards.
ACAGTTTCACAGCTGTCAATGAAAACCGTTGGTATAAATTGAAATAACGCATTTTCAAACTATTCGCTTTCTTTGTATTTACACGCGTAATAGGCAATTCCGATTTATTTTTTTTGTAATAATAAAACGGTGCTCAGCATCTGCTTTTATGGAAACAAGGACAAACAGATAGTGAAAACATGCAGGAGGAAGAAAGTAATAAACGTAATTTGATAATCTCTACTCTAGAACAGTAAAATAAAAGAAATGAAAACAATCAGTTTGGAAAATAGATGTGCTTTCAGATGGGACTTCAAGGAATGTGTTTATGAGATTTGTCGTAATTGGAAAGGATTCCAAAGGATTGTTCCCATAACGAAAAAACACGATCCCCTATCCTCGTTTTGATGATGAAAGGAGAGCGGATGTAGGTTGATATTTCGAAATACAGCTCAAGAGGGGCTGCATAAATATTTGGAGGAATGGTAGGAAACTGCATGGTATACAAGTAGAGGAATTTATTAAATGATTATTTTGCGATCGGTAGCCAATGTAAAAAAATAAATAAATAGGGAATTGGTGATATAGATATAATTTAGAAGACGAGCAGCACATGTGTCAACTAGAATAAATATGGCAACGGAAAACATGATGCGTTTTGTTTTTCAAAGAATGAGGAATAGGTAAAAATTGAATCATGCTATCTTAGGTAGATATGAATGTATTTTGTGCAAAAGGGACATACATGTACACATGTACATTGGTGTAGAATGCACGCACCCAAGATTTTGAGAAACCGGGGAGTCGGCTGTTACACTTCTCAGCAAATTCGCTGGGGGGGGGGGGGGGGGGGG
>BQKZ01010026.1:0-14134 GCA_036244855.1 Temnopleurus reevesii | reverse complement strand
AAGGCACAAAATGGCTGTCAACATGGAAAACTCCCCAATTGAACTTTGTATACACAGAAATGTCTCATTTTCTTCGTTTTCTAGGATAGTAGACACAATTTTAATTTTCTGTTTGAATAAAATAGGGACATTTTGATTCTGCTTGCATTTTGTAATGAATCCTGCCGATTCCTTGTGTACCTTCCTCTAAGAGGATCAAAATGTTAAATTTGGTGTGAATTTGGGCGAATTCGGTCAAGCTGAGGACTTTGAAAGTGACTGTGGGAAAATTTTGGATCCCAGACGGGCTGAAATGGCATTTAAAAGCATTACGTTTGTTAGCATGTATTATGAAAGTAATGAAGACATTTTGGGGGGTATTGTCCTATTTGTGTGTATATATGTGTGTGTGTGTGTGTGTGTGTGTGTGTGTGTGTGTGTGTGTGTGTGTGTGTGTGTGTGTGTGTGTGTGTGTGTGTGTGTTTATGTGTATGCGTGTATGCGTTTTTGGTGAGTTTATGTGTTTAAAGTACTATGAGAGTCTGTGTGTGTGTTCTTTTAGTGGCCGATGGCATACAACATTTTAACCTATTTTTACAGCAATTATGATTGGCATGTTGGTTTTAACCAGTTGGAATGCCATCTGACTATAATGTTGATCTATGCTCTGTTATTTTTCATTTTTCAGTATGTATTAGGCCTAACCTGAATCCCTATGTAATCATAACACCTGACAAAGCATCATACACGGTGTGGGAATTCTATGAGCCATCCTGTCCCGAAGAGTATAGATTATCTGGACGCGATGATCCGGTATTCTGCACTGACAACTATGATGGATCAGATCTGTACTGGAACCCTTCACCCAGTACTACATCTTGCTTAGGTGAGCACAATTTTAATGAGTGGAAACTCAGCAAACACCTTTGGGAGCCACTATAGTTTCTCCCTCTAGAACAGTTTTCGTTGATTTAGCGAAGGAATTCAGGCTAGAATTCAAGTCCAATTTAAAAACATATCTTTTCTCTTTAAAAACTTCTACGTACAATTTGGCATTAAGACATCATTAGCGCAGCTGGATATATTTAGTATAGTAAATGCGCTACATAAATCCATGTATATTATAATTATTATTCTTATCATTATTACTATTATTATTATTATCATTATCATTATTATTATCATTATTATTATTATCATTAGCAAAATCTTGATTCAAGTGAAGCGCGAAAGTCTGACACACTTGGACGAAATCGGATCGTAAATAAGAAAGTTATGAATATTTGGGGAAAATTCATATTTCAGGCAATTATCCTTTAAGCAAATTGGCAACTTTGGGTCACGTGACAAGACGCGATGATGAAGTACGTTCGTCCCTTCTCTACTATAAGCGTATTACGTCTTATTGCTTTTCTATGCTATGTTCGTAGGCCGTTGGACGCAAAAATAATTCCTTGTCTCGACAAATTCATCTAGTTAATCGGCTATAAATTCTTAAATCTAATTTTTGAAATGTTGTTCATGAAACGGAGAAAACAAATTTATACATGTAAATATGATTTCAATAAACAAATAAGAAAAGTGTGTTGTGTGTAGTACTTGTGATTTCACGTCGGCAAAATTACTATTCACCACTTTAATTTCAGGGAAAGGTATATTTTGCTCACTTTTCATTTACATCAACAAAAATTATATTAAAAGAACAAAAACATTGAAAAACAATGATAAACACGATAAATTGCGCAAAAACAATATGACAAATAAAAAAATATGATTCAGATATTTATACAGTATATAGAATTGAAATTCGTTTGATATAAATACCTCACTCAGGTACCGTTGAGAATATTTTCATTCCTTTGATTAGAGTAATCATACGAATAATTCTTATTCTAATTAATTGTTTATTAAATCATATTTATCCAATAATTCATCATGTCATCTTTTCCATGGGACCTATATCTTTTATACGAATCTAGACATTTCTTGCTCAAAATAGTTGAATTTATACCCTACCTATAAGATTGTATTTATTGTCATTGGTCAATGAGCAGTCATGTCATTAAAAATATTTTCACCATGAAATAAATTGGATATGGCGTGACGTCATTTGCGTCATACCTCAGAATAGTTTTGGATATGTCAATATTCTAACGTCATCTTTTACGATAGCTGGATATTCATCTATCGATACCGCGATATCGGTCGTCGAATCATAAACAACAATGGGCGCAGCCATTATAGCTGCGCCCATTGCAGAAATCAACGACGATGAACCGAGATTTAAGCTCGTAGATGATGATGATTTGGAGAAATTCATTTCATCTACAGATTTTGAGTAGGATTTAAATTTGATAATCATTTCATCTCCAAATTTGTGCGTAGGATATAAATCAAATATACCGTGCACATTTTTCGAAGTATTATATGAAATTATGGATTCTTCGGTGTCCGGCATAGTTACCCTTTTTTTGGGGGGGGGGGGGCTGCGCCCCTCAGAAAAAAAGTGCTATGCCAGTCACCTCACAATTCATAATTTCAACTAGGGCCCCGTAACATAAAGGTTTGCGATTAATCGATATTTAATTTTGCGATCAATTGCAAACTGTAGTACATGATTTGCCACAGACTTGATTGATATCAATCGCTATCAGATTAGCGATTAATCGCAAACCTTTATGTAACGGGGCCCAGAACTTCTCAGTGCATGGTATATTTGATTAATATCTTTCAAATATTCATAACCTTTTTTTTATTACTATTTATTATCCGATTTCGTTAGAATAATATTTCATGTGCACGGTCTAATTGTTGCGCTTTTAAAAAGCAAGTTATTTTTGGTCCAGAGTAACCGTTTTAAAAGTTTATAACATTGTATTTTTACTGATGTGCTTTTTTGGCTCCGACTGAGGTTTTTTCATCTTATCAAGAAATTCTTTTAACTTTCATATTGAAAATAGGGGTTTCAATATTGAAAGAAGTATTGTTCAGCATCCGAAACCATGTCTTATCTGTGATTAGTCGATTTTTATGGGACCTTTTAAAACCCTGTTTATGGAAGGTATCAAAATCGGATAGAATATAATGAATTATGGTATACCTACCATAAACGTATGGGTTTGAAGTCCGACTCACGCCTTTGCGTTTTTAGCCTGCGTCAGCCCAAAGTTTTTAGACACTAAAAACGCTCCCTGGACGCACAACATACGCTAAACTGACGGTAGACTGATGCCCGGCTCGCACTCAATGAGCGTACGCTGAGCGTCAATCCTCCGTATGACCTGCGTCCGAGGAGCGTGTATATTTAAAAAACGCAAAGGTGTGAGTCGGTCTTAAAATGTACCATATAGAAATCGACTAATCACACATAAAACGGTAGTTTTTTGGGGGCTGAACAATTGCTCTTCCAAAATTAATCCCACCCCCTCCCCCACCCCAGTTTTAATATCACAGATAAAAAAGATCCTATACGATCTACTGGCGTGACGTCATTAAAATCTGTTCTAACATAAATGGGTAATGGGTAAGGATTGTGTAAAACCAATCTCAGATTGTGTAACATAAGATCACATGCTAAAAATCCTTGTAAATTGAATTATTCTCTTTTCCCACTGCTACGCACAGTAGTTTCATTCATAAAACGTACATATCGACTCGGGGATTACCTCAAGGGTTTTTTTATTGTTCCCTTTCTCTTCATTGTTTATATCAATGGCTTTAACTTCGAATAAGTTACACCACATATCATTGTATCTAATGAAAAGCTTGTTGCAATATAAGTGAGGTATGTATGCAGATACGTTTTTAAAGTTGTTTTATATAGTTTTCACATTTGTCCTACTATATTTCGAAATTTTCAAATCTTATTAACCCTAAAAAGCCCAAGCTATTTTGATGTCTCTGTGGCCCAAAAGGGGGCACATAGTGCCCCCCTCGAAAACTTCCACAATATTCGATGGATCGAGCTAAAATTTGTCACAGATGTAGAGCAAGTCGGAATCTACAGTCAATTTGGGACAATCAGAATTTGTCAAGGTCACCATTTGAGGGCGCAATTCAATGAAATATATTAAAAAGGGTGAATTTTGTGACTTTTCACATATGGCCTATTAAAAGCAATATTATGAACAGAAATGTGACTGAAATGGGGTTTTATTCCCCTTTACTATCTCAGGAACATATTCCATGACTAAGCTGAGCACATAAGATGCATTTAAAGGTCAAAATATTACAATAAATGTACCATGTCACATGTAACACAATATTGATGATAGAGGGCGCCAAACAGCTTTCGAAAATCTCCTTCGCCAAATAGGGCTTTCTGGAAGTGTCTGAGCCACTTTTCTTTGCATTAAGTACGAAAATATATATATATATATTTAATATTATTTGATAACTATGTGACAAAAAACAAAACAAAACTAAAAAGAAATTGTCGGAAACCATGTTTTCTGTTCTAGATCCACAGAAGAGAGCAAAATCAACTAAAACATCATACATTGTTACCACTTCCGAGCATTTTGGGCGGATTTGGAGCTGAAAAACTGAAATTATTAGAAAAACGGACAAACATACCGTTTTTGTATGGTTGCCATGGCAACACGAACTATGGGATGATAATAATAATGGTATCATAGTGTCGGCAACAAAATTTCAGGAAAAGTTACCAACTTTTATCGTAATCGGCCCAAAGATGTAGGAGTGGTTTACGATTATGTGGTTGGGGGCACATATTGCACCCCCCCCCCCCTTTGGCTTTTCAGGGTTAAAATTTTGATAGCGGTCAACCATATATCTCCTCTCACAATTACAAAGAGCTAAAGTTATGTAAATGTGAACCCCAAACTAGATTTTTTTTTTCATGGGAGAATTTGAGTTCATGAAATTCTGTTTGAATCCTTATATTGCACAGCACCATGCTTCAAACCTAATTACACGGATCCCGATGTGACGTTAACTCCAGACCAGGATCGATATTATGAAAATGACGGGGCGATCCCTATATCATGTCTCAGTGGTAGTCTAAGTGGATATAATACATTATCGTGTAGCTCCGATGGAATATGGGATCCCGACCCAGGACCGGACTCGTCGTCGTGCTTGAGTAAGTTATCATACGGAAAAAGACAAGAGAGAGAGAGACAGAGAGAGAAAGTGCATGCGTGTGTGTGTGTGTGTGTATGTGTGTGTGTATATGTGTGTGTGTGTTTGAATTTTGAATTATTTACTTACTTTTGCTGACATAAAAATCGAGATTGTGACTCTAAAAGACCGTTTGTCTTTAAAGGTAAATTACACCCAGACAATAATGTACGGTTAGTAAATGAAAAAAAAATCAGATGAACAAACTGTCAAAATTTGGGCAAAATCGGATAATCCGTTCAAAAGTAATGAATTTTCAAAGTTATCCATTCCACCTGTGCTGGGCATCCTTGAATTGGCAACGTATAGACAATAAGCATAATCTGTGATGTCATACATGGAGAACTTCTCATTCACTTTGTATATAAATTTATTGAACATGGATCAATATCATATTTTAAATGAAGAATCAACACCGTTCTTTCTTGCTTGCAGAATTAATGTGGCTATAATATATTTCACCGAAGAAACAAAATTTTGTCTACTTTTCTGGAAAAAGAGGAAAATGTGAAAGTTTATGTACAAAGCGAATGGAGAGTTCTCCATGTTGGCAGCCAGTTTGTGCTTGTACGTTTGCCAATTTGAGGACCCCATGAGGGGTGTAAATCAAAATTTTGAAAATTCATAACTTTTGAATGGATTGTCCAATTTTACTCAAATTTTCACAGTTTGTTCATCGTATTTTTCCTCATTTAAAGATAGCAATTTAATGTCTGAGTGTAGTTCCCCTTTAAATAAAACATATTCATGTCGATTTGAGAACAACCTTATAAGGATGGATCTTTTCCTGTTAGAATCATCCATTTTCATTTCGAATTGGAATCGAAATCGGGTCTGTAATCACCAAGATAAGAAAGACTTTACGCACGACTTCACGTTCGACTGGTAACACTTCTTACGCGTAATGATTCATAATAGTGCGCGCATTCAGCGCAAGAATTGATACCAGTCGAATGTAAAGTTGTGCGTAACTTTAAGAACGATTTGGTGAAACACCGCCCTGAACGGGAACAAAAATGGCCAAGCACTGAGCAGGAATATTTCTTCCTTGAAATGCCATATGCGCTGGTTTGCGCGAATCTTGTGTACGCGGGCTGGAGCCCAGAGAACTTTACAAAGTGATAATTTTGTTTAACATTCGTATTTGATTTGTATATTTCTTTTTGGACTCCTAACTCTGCGATTCTTTAGTGTGGGACCGCCTCCTCTCCCTCCTTGCCACCATTGCGTTATACTTTCTCTGTTAAACTAGTGTTAATTCTCTCCCTCAAAAAAAAATGACGCATCCCATGTTCACAGGCGACTGTACAGCACCTGCCAACACCAATGGCACCAATGGCACATACCCACACACTTCCGCGGTCAATTTCGCCTGTAATGCAGGATATGGAGACACTAGTGTGATTACTCTAGTATGTAATGATGGAGCGTGGAGCCCGCAATTGATATGTGAGCTGCAAGGTAAGTCAAACAACATGTTCTTACATCCCCAATTAACAATTTCTGCGTAGAAAATTATAACGACAGGATATCTCCATCATAGATACTTTAATTATGCAGACCCTAATACATGTTGAAATTAATACAAACATTAGGCCTATGTTTATTTGTAGAATTTTTTTTTTTTTGTCATTATGAATGTAAAAAAATGATGACTTTTAGTGCCTCCACGATGTCATCAAATTGGCAACAATTCTGAATTTTTTTTTTTTTTTTGCTGATTTGCCCATTTTTTTAGCCCATCACTATCAATTAATAAATATTTTATAACTTTTCCGATTTTATTCAAACTTATTTATTGCACTACTCACCAATCATGTCTGCTCCTGCTTTGAGGATAGGCTGTTCATTTAACGGGTTGACTAGCATTCACGTCGCAGAAATGCCGTTTTGGCATTTGCGTCAATTTGATTCTTGATTTACAATTACATGCAAAATTCAGGTTACTCCGAGCCTAGCTCCGTCCCAACAGATGTAAATATTATCAGTAACTCCCCTGATTCTTACAAAATCTACACAAAACTGTTGACAGAATGCGACAATTTGATTCTTCGTATCTAATCCCATGTAAATTCAGGTTGTTCCGAGCCCACCATCCCAACAGATGTACATATTACCAGACTCACCAATTTCTTACAAAATTTGCACCAAGAGTGACCCTGGCTTGTAATGGTGACGAAATGCGCCAATTTCACTTTTGCCCAATCGCATGCTATTTTAGGTTAAGTTGCACCAAGTCCTCCATCCCAACCGATGTGAATATTACCAGATAATTTCCCGATTATTACAAAATCTACATAAAATTGACCCTGGCTTATACTGCTGACAGATTGCGTCCATTTGATTATTGCACTATACATTGGTACATAATCCCATATGCAAATTCAGGATGTGCCGAGCCTATCCTCCCTGCGGATGTGACAATAACAAACATCCCGGATGATTACGACGTGCACACGAAAGTGACCCTGGCGTGTAACGGTGACAAGACACTATCCGGTGCTGACTACTCCTATTGCAGCGAAACTGGAAAATGGGATCCGGACCCAATGGAAATAAAGTGCTACGGTGAGTATGACTTAATATGAAGTCAGTCCGTCATGATCGACAGGACTTACGGTTGCGAGCGCGCACGGACGGCGCGTTGCGTATTGGCAACAACGATATTTGAAAATGTCCTTGCTTACGCACCTTGCCAAGCTCACACACTTGGAAATCTTCGTACGAATTTCCGATCCATTATGTCGTCGCGTGTAACTTTGATTCCTCCCCTCTTCAGCTTCGGATCTTCTTTTTTTTTTAATGTACTAAACGCATACGTAAGCGATTGCCGAGATGCGAGCTAGCGAAATTTAACTTGCTCGCTCGCTACCAGGTTAAAAATGCCGTGATGTTTCTGTTCGCCAATCGTCGTAATCAAAACACGCCCTTAACGTCATGTTTAAACCGGTAGATCACTTTTTGGGAGAGATGGTGCTTCAGATATTAAATTAGTTTGCGAGTTGTAGTAAAATTATTACCATAATGCAGCTTTTCAATAGCAAATCAGAGCATGGTCATAGCTTGTTCGAATGAAATTGACCTAGAAATGGCTTAATCATCGCAAAAAAAATGACGACGGTGTCGCGCTCCCAACACAACATCGCTTCACGTACAAAATTGATGCAAACTCACTCACTGCAGACAATACCCCGGTCTCTCCTCCCATGACGCGCCGCTCGGGCCCCGATATGATCCATTCAGCGCGCCGTAGGTACGACTGATTGGCATTTTTCTCAAGGTAAAATGCGCCAGAATACGTGCGAGAATCTTATCCTAATTTCGCACAAAGTTATTATTTAGGCATGTAAAGCAATTTGTGAATACATCAGCTCGTTTTAGATCAATTTCTGTATCCCGGCTATCACGAATATATACCTTTAAAGGGGAACTTTATCCATGCATTGATGTGAGCTCAGTGGATGGAGAGAGATATATTGATTAAATTGTGAAAGACCGATAATCCATTCAAAAGTTATGATTTTCAAAGTTTTTTATGTCCACCCCTTAAGGCACAAAATGGCTGCTAATATGGAGAACACTATATATTCACTGTGTACACATAATTTAAAAGTAAACGTTTTCTGGAAAAGTAAACATATTTTTGCCTTTCTCTTCAAGTATCGTATATAAATGTGGATTCTGCATGCATATTAGGAGGAATCTTGTTGACGCCATGTCTACTTTTGTGAAAAAGAGACAAAATGTGAAATACATTTTTGTCTTGACAAATAGATAAAAAAAATCATATCAATACAAAATAATAATAATGATAATCTATATAGCTCTATAACTCTCTGTGCGCTTAATTAAACGCTAAATAAAACACAATTGTTGTTCATCGATTTAATTGACAATAATACCTTACCCCTTGCAGATATGTGTCGAGTGCCATCTTTCGACGACTCAAGAGTGATTCACTCCTCGGACCGTACCCAGACTTCCGGCGCGCCATTCTACGACCACACCGATACGCTCAGGTTCTCCTGCGACGAAGGAATATTCGTAGACGGACCGTGGAGATCCGTCTGCAATGACGGCACGTGGTCGCCGAGCATCGGTAGATATCGTCCTGTTTGCAAAAGTAAGAATATGCATAGCCGACCCTATCTTTATAAAAATAAGGAAAATAATAACCTTTTGGGGGGAAGTGAATAAAATTCTCGCCATCGACAATCGACAATAACATGTGATATCTCACGACTTTTCATGATGTCGTCGATATCGATCGAGCATTGGTGGATATCGTCCAGTTTGCAAAAGTAGGACGATGTATAGCCGACCCTATCTATCTAAACAGTAGAAAAATTATAATTTTTCAATGGGAACTAAGTAGAATTCTCGTCACCGACAATAGACGATAACGATATCTCACCGTATCTTACGTTATCGTAGATAGGCCGATCTGCTGGCGAGGGGGCAGTGCCTTCCGGGTTTGGGAAACTGCAGACGTGCAGCGGATCTAATTCATGTAAAATTAGCGTTTTCTTACTTTAAACAAAAAGGGGGCTGCGTCCAAGAAAAATCACATGATGTATTGATAATTAGTATTAGGAAATTCATAAATTAAAGTCAAATTAAACTTGAACATACATGCACCAATGCACGTAACCGAGAGTGACCTTCCCAGCTCAACGAATTCGCTTAAAATAAAATATGCATAACGCCATCTACGTTTCTTAATTTGCATAACATCAAACTTGCTTAAGCACATTTTTGGGGTAGAATAGTTCACCAAATGAAGAAAAAGAAGATCTAAACTGCGAAAAAAACGGACAGCAGCTGCTGTTTCTGCAAAAGATCTCGCCACATATGTTGTCCCCTTAGTGCATCAGTAAAATTTGTAAATGCCCCCCCCCCCCAAAAAAAAAAAAAAAAATCCCAAAGGTTGTCCAAGTGGTACCCACCAGATTTGAATTTAGTACCCTAAACTATCATAATTATGCAACAACAACAACAACAACAGCATTATTAAAATATGTCACGCTTCTGCTGGGATTCCCTTAACTGTTGCGCCCCCCCCCCCCCCCCTCCCCACAAGAGCTCACATACATTAAATCCAAAATCCATTCTTATTATTTCTTCTCCCCTCTTTCTTGTGTGTATACTCCCCTCTCTCCCTCCCCCCCCCTCTCTCTCTCTCTCTCTCTGTCTCTCTCTCTTTTTCTCTCTCTCTCTCGTTCTCTTCATTTGTTCCCAGACAACTGCACCGCACCTCCGAACATGTCGAACGCTGGAGAGCAGTTCCGCCATAGCTTCGGGCACACATTCGAGTGCGACGGTACCCCGGGGATGGTGAGGATGGGTGGCCCTCGATCAGTCTGCATGGACGGGGTCTGGAAACCAAGAATACGCTGTGACCGTAAGTTGCATTCTCCAAAAGTTGCATTCTCCAAAAGTTGCATTCTCCAAAAGTTGTATAATGCATATTAGAAATTTAAACAAACTTGGGCGCTGTTTCACCAAGATAAGAAAGACTTTAAGAACGACTGGTGTCAGTTTTCTTGCGTAGGGATTGATACTATTACGAATATTCAACGCAAGAATGGGTAACAGTCGTTCTTAAAGTCTTGGTGAAACTCCGCCCTGGGCTGTGTTTTATATAGCTGTGCGTAGATGTGATACGCATGACTCTGCAAACGACTTATGACACTTTCTAAGATGTGATTCAGCGCCAGGGATTATAATCTGGTGTATAAATAGGGTCACCAGTCGTTCGTAGAGTCATGTGTAGATCCATAGAGGCACATCCTTGTTAACACAACTCAGGATGTTGATTTAACACCAACTTGTGTAAAAGTGTAAAATCGACACTAACAAGGAATAATTTGGCTTTATACTTTATACTTTATAAGTGGTGGTAAGTATACCAGAAGCTTTAGATTTACAAGATGCAATCATCCTTAGGGGATGCTGATATGTACAAAGTTGCAATCAATGATCGCAAATCTACTGCAAATAAGTTGCAAATTGCAACGCGCAATTTTATACGTCATAACACGTGACCAGCATCTACAATTTGCATAAAAATCTCTATTCGGTTATATTGTTGTAATATTTATGACTTTCTTATTTATTGTCCGATTTTCTCAAACTTCTTCTAAAAATTGTGTTTGATTTTTGGGCTTGTAATCAAAGCAAACCTTTTTTGACCCATACTCTGCCTTCAAGACTTTAAACCCTTTTTAAGAATGAAAAATCAACAACTCAAACGAAACATGGTGATGCAAATGTATTTCAATCATGGTAAGTTAGGTAATCATGTGCTCATGGCAATATGTAATAAATATTCTCTCTCTCCCTCTCTCTCTCTCTCTCTCTCTCTCTCTCTCTCTCTCTTTCTCTCTCTTCTCCCACCCTCCCTCGCTCCCTCCTTCATCTCTCTCTCTCTCTCTCTCTCTCTTACTCTTTTTGCTTTTCTGTTTGTGCAGTGAAGAAAAACCTGAGAAGTGAGCTGTGAACAGACATTGCAGATTGAAGGAAAAGAAGTAACGCCATATTTACTTAATTCAATTATGTTAAGAACATGTCGTACTTTGTTTGCGTATTCATACCTTGATTCTAATGAGAGCATCTCCTTATTTACTCTGTTTAATCAAGAAAGTTACCTAAAAGCATACAACCTTACTTAGGTGCTCACTCTAGGACTGATTATGCATTATTCATTCATGTGTAACTTGTAATATGTAAATATCATTATTTCTGTTGCAAAATCATTTTCTTGTGCGTACTGTAAAAATGCTTCCAATTTAATACGAGACTATATAACCCCCCAGAATCCGAGTCACACGACCGCTTGAAAAAAATTGGTCTTTTCTATCATGTACATTGTTAAACAAGACAATTATTCATCGTGTTGTGTTGAGAAAACTTCTTATTTCTTTATTCTGTTTACTCAAAATATTGGAATCCTATTTCACTATATTCGTTATTGATTGCGTGTACATTGCTTACATTTAGTGCGTGTAAATTTATTCTGATTATTAAGTAAATCGTCCTTGGAAAAAGTTAATGATAAGTACAATTTTATATTTTTTCAGTGTACCTTTCCTTTCACAACTTCGATGTGATTTTATTAGCCTAATAGAATGCTACTAAAAAGTTGCAATCAATTACAAATTAACTGCAAATCAGTTGCGAATTGAAACACACATTTTCATTTGCGCATAGTCTGCAAATGAAACAATCGTTTTGTTTGGCAGCCAGAAGCACCATGTTAGTATGCAATGGTCATCATACTTAACTATTTTCTTTTTACAATCGCATTTTACATACAAAGACGAGCTGGTTTTGAGAAAAATAAAGTTCAATGCATTTGCTTTTATTTCTTTCCTATACTCAGATTTGTGCATTAGCACGCTCTGCAGCACAGCTATCTTAGAATATTTGGTAAAATATTGCATACTGTGGAAAAGGAGCAATATTGAACCTTTCTGACAAAATGTAATATTACACCTAAAGTAGTGTTCCCGGTGGGTGTTTCATCAAGATTTGTAGCAGCGACAAGGAGTCATTTTCCGACAGTTTCCGTAGCAACTGTCGGCGATAGTGTTTTTCATCCAATCACAATCAAGGAATTTGTAAGCGCTGACTAATTGTCTCTGCGACAAATCTTGATGAAACACCCCAGTTTTTGCAAGGTGCAATGTTGCACCCTTTTTTCTAAGTATGTGGATACACGACTCTCCTTTACTGTTGCTAACAGCGCAATCAATTACAGCTTTGCCATTTTTCTCTTTGAGACTCCTTTGGTTTCACAAAGAGAAATTAGCGGAAAAATAAAATTTGCTTATATTAACTATGGCATTGTTAAGAGGAAAGAGCAATGCCTTTGCTGGTGTGATACAATATTGAATTGAATTGAATTGAATTGAATTGAATTTATTCACCAACAAATAAACACATATGAACAACTTATGAAATAGTACATATATATCTTTACATTGGGACACATACAATTATAGCTGGTAAATTTAATAATAAACTTAAAATCGAAGAACATATTAATATACTTTTGAATGCATATTACATGCCTCTTTATTAAGAACATGCTCTTTTAATGCTATGTTGATGATATGATGGAATTTATTTTTTATGATGAAGTAAATGATTAAAGCATTAAATCCCACATTACTCTGTGTCTTTTGATTCCCTTAAAGTTTGTTCATTTATCTACAACGATCCATTTATATCGAGAGGATGTTTCATGAAGTTTGTTACCAGCGAAAATAAGTCAGCGTTTATTTGGATTTTGATCAGATAAAAAGGTCAGCGAGTTTGCTAGGGTAATTGTCGGCAATAACTGCTTGTCAGCAGGGCGACAAGCTTTGTGAAACGCCCTCTTGGTTACACCCGATATCAGTTGTGTGGAGAATTGCTCATATTCTGCGGGGGGTTCGGATCTGCGTCCTTCTGGTAACCAGACTAGAGCCATAACCACTAGACCACTAGATCGTTGGAGACAATTGAACAAATTGTGTTGTATCATTACTAGTGATATTACAGTATCATTATCATTATCCTTTTTTCACCTTAGCGCTCTTGAGGGAGGAGCAGCTCTGGAACTCTTTCCTATAACATATCTTTTCACCTCCCACTTTAAATAAATTGTCTTCCTTTCTTCTTTGTCTTCCTTTCTTCTTTATCCCTCCGCGCCTCTGAATAGGAAACTAGAGAGCAGGCGTGTTTAAATGCTGTTTATTATTATTATTATTATTATCCTTTTTGTTGTGGTCACCATTATTACAAATACTGTTGTATTATCATTGTTGTTATTGTTTTAAGTATTACCTTTAAAATAAATATTAGTAGTAGTAGTCGTAGTAATACTACTACTACTACTACTACTAATAATAATAATAATAATAATAATGATAATAATAATGATAATAATAATAATAATAATAATAATAATAATAATGATAATAATAATAATAATGATAATAATAATGATAATAATAATAATGATAATGAT
>BQKZ01010025.1:2262-19809 GCA_036244855.1 Temnopleurus reevesii | reverse complement strand
AAATTCCACTTGAAACCTACCATTTTCTTGAATCACCCTGTACAAGTAAATTGATGTGCATTCTTACATCTGGATCAGATCAGGGATATATATCCATGATCTGATCAACAAAGTCAAGCTGGAATAGTATGTACTACAAAATGGAGTCTTCATTTTGATATATTGTCTATTTCAAAATGACAAATTGGGCTTTTCTTCATCCCAACCACTCTACAGTGGTAGCGAGATTTTATCACAACTTGCACCTTGAGCATCTGAACATCTACCATTTTCTTGAGTCACCATGTACAAGTAAATTGATGTGCGTTCTCACATCTGTATCAGATCAACACAGACAAGTTGGAATAGTATTTCCTCAAATCAAGTCTTCATTTTGATATATTGTCTATTCCAAAATGACAAATTGGGCTGCACACTTCTTCATCCCAACCACTCTACATTGGTAGCGAGATTTGATGACTACTTCAATTTAGGCCTCTAAAAATCTACTATTTTCTTGAGTCGCCATGTACAAGTAAATTGATGTGAGTTCTCACATCTGGATCAGATCAACACAGACAAGCTGGAATAGTATTTCCTAAAAAAGTTGATTCTTCATTTTGATATATTGTCTATTCCAAAATGACAAATTGGGCTGCACTTTTGTCCACCCCACCCATTCTTTGTGCATTGCAATCATTCAATCTAACAAAAAGTTCCTGATTTTTTAGTAGCATTATAACTCTTTCGGGCTTTTGTTTTGATGCTGTCTTTTTTATGGTTTATTGCTTGTATCCACTTCTCGTCTGGTATATACCCAAGGTGCATCTAGGATTTATCCCAAACTTGTGGCTTGTTCAAGACTGCTGCTTGATAATAATAATAATAATGATAATAATAATAATGAACGGCTATTATAGAGCGCTTATCAACTCTTCATGAGAATTCCCTAAGCGCTCTACAATTGCAGCATTACTACCCTGGCTTTAGCCCGGCAGCCACCAGCGCACTTGGCGTTTCAAGGAATAAATATTCCTACCAGGTACTCATTCACCTCACCTGGGTTAAGTGCAGCACAATGTGGATGAATTTCTTGCTGAAGGAAATTAACGTCCTGGGTGGGACTCGAACCTACGACCCTCTGATTGAAAGGCGAGAGTCCTGACCACTACGCCTCCTTGTTGGATCAGTTCCTGTATTTTAGTGCTTGTGGCATTGACATGAATTTAAATCAAAATGGAAGAAGTAAAGGACAATTTCAAATCGGTTGTTTTTCTTGCACTGTTTTTTTTATCTGTTTTTGTATTTTTTCTTAAAGAAATTATCATCCTGTAGTTATGATTGAAAGTCCTGATACACCTGTCCTGGGTTAGAGCGCCAAGTTGGCATGAAGTGTTCTAACTACATGATATAAACTATTTCAGATAAATAATGTCGGTCATAGACAATAGAGCCGTACGTCGGTAATGAATTGTGCGGACACAACAATAGTGAGCCGATTCCGATTTGAATAGCATTACAAAGGAGCAATGAATTGGTGTTCGACTCAGAAATAGATTATATCGTGTTTAACATAGATATATTAATCAATCACATCACATTAATTAGAGACAAGGTGAAAAATTGTTAGGGCTTGATGTCTATCCCAACACTCTTGAATATTCAAGCTAAAAAATATTTGTCTCCCTCTCAGTCATGTCATCTGATATTAAACTCGCTCCCTGGCAAGAAAACCATCAAAAGCGACAACAAATAATGGATCCCCTAAATTGATCAAGCAAAATATGCATCTTTAATCATACCTAACAAGATTTGCCATATCAATTTTCATCTTTTTTGTCTTTGGAGTATGGTAAGGGAAAAAGGGAAAATGCCCGAAAATGAAATATGCATGTAATTTGTCATGCGATATTGTTTGTTGGATGAAGTACATACGTCAAATCGACTCCATTTATGAGACGGGGTCTTGGGTTCGGTTTCAGGGTGGTGAGTGGCATTTGGTAGACCGGAGTGTTCTCTTCCTTCTGAAGATGCTATCCTCATCCTCTCCTCCTTTCTGTTAATCTATGTTCTCCGTTACCTTTGTGTTCATCTTTCTCTCTTTCTCCATTTCTTTTTCTTTCTCTTTTTCTTTCTCTTTTTCTTTTTCTTTCTGTTTCTCTTCATATTTCTCAATCTCCTTCCGCTTCCTTTTCTCTTTCTCTTTCATCTTCTGTTTGCCTTCTTCTCATTCTCATATTTCTCATTCTCTTTCTCTTTTGCTTTCTCTTTCTCTTTCTCTTTTTCTGAGTCTGTGTCTTCCTCTCTTTCTATTTCTCTTTCTCTCTCTATTTCTTTCTATCCCTTTTTCTTCTTTTTGTCATTTTCTTCTCTATATCTATATTTCCCTTTCTCTATTTCTATCTCTCTCTCTCTCTCTCTCTCTCTCTCTCTCTCTCTCTAATGATATTTCTCTTCCTCTCTTTCTTTATATAACTTCTCTTTTTCTTATGATCCCTCTTTGTTTCTCTTTGTTTCTCTTTGTTTCTCTTTGTTTCTCTTTCTCTTTATCTTACTCTCTTATTTCTATCCTCTTGTCTTTCTCTTTCTCTCTTTATTCATCTTTCTCTTCCCCTCTTTCTTTATAATTCTTTTTTTTTTCGTTTTATCCCTCTTTCTTTCTCTTCTCTTTCTTTTCATTTCACTCTCATTTTCAATTTGTTTCCAAAATATCGCTCTTGTGTCAATTAGTTGTTGTGAATAGGAATCGAAACCCACAAGTGAACGAATTCAATACAGAAAAACAACAAGAAATTATTGGTTTAACCTTTCTGTTTCATTTTGCTACAAGGCACAAAAAGATGTGTAAGATTTGTGATATTGCTTTTATAATGGCAAAAATCATGCAAATTCAAAATAATAATACATTCACCAACATTAAATTATTTGACAAGTATCTGGAACAGATGAGTAATTAGATACGATAGCTCACTGTGAAATAACAATAATCTTCAAATTCGCTACTCTTAAAATCGTTTTCAGAGATGAAAAATAGGCTTATTAATTTTGCTACATAGTTTGTGATATGATGTACAATAAATAGTTTGAATAGAGGCATAAAGATGAGAAACAAAATGTAAAACCTTATGAACAATATATATTTAAAATAAATAAATTAAATATTAAGAACTGATCATTTCAATATGAAATACCATATGTTCTTCCAATGAACTACATGAGTTAATGTTGTGGCCCACATAGGCGATTTTCGTAAGAGCAAATAAATAGGATATGATACAATGTAATGCCTAGGAAACAAATTTCTGACAGACACAAGCAACAGACACGTGTACATCATATGGGAGGTAAGGTGATGTTCTGTCCCCTGGGATTGCCCGACGTAGCACCCTTCTGTTCTCGTAGACCTCGCTGCATTCTGACGTCATGCGGAGCACGCCGAACCCTGCTGCGTCTTGGAAAGAGGCGAGCCGGCTGAAGTGGCATGTTGGGCACTTGCACACTGCTTGGCGGATGATGACTGGGAACCTGTCAGGGTCTTCATCTTCACTGTGGTAAACCCACGGGCAGAGGTTTCGGTCCTTTGCTGGCAGCCCGCTCCCGCCCACGATGGTTGGCTGACACTGAAGCCTCTCGCGGAGTTTCACAGCAGCATTGATCTCTATCAAATTCGCCAACATGTTCACCTCTTCGTGAAAACTCTGAGCGTCCACGGGCCAATCCAGGCTCTCGTTGGCCCAATAAACCCTGCGAGATAGGGCCGTGGTTTCACCAACGGAGCGTTTCTGCCGGCCAGCTGGTAGGGCCTGTACGAGTGCTGCGGTTCCCACTACTGCTACATAACACATCAAAAGACTTAGGAAAACCTGAAATTGAAATTAGACAGATTGATGAATTATCAAGAAATCATTTTATAATCAGTGCTAATCATTAGTTCATGATGAACTTTTCATACCCAATCTATGTATTCTGCAAATTTGAGCTGTTATTAATATTCTCCTAAATAAAATTACGAGAAATATTGTCAATTTGCAATGTTTCTTATGAACCCATTTAGAACAGGTTGTATTTTACAGCAATGTTCCAAAATTGAAAAAGTTGCCAATTTGCATGAAAAAATAACTTTTTTTTTTATTCTTCACTGTGTTTGTAACGTAGGATATCATATATTGCAATTCTCGTGATTGTTTTAATCCAAAGATATTTCTACCATATACGGCAAATGGTTACGCTAAAGTAATAGTCAGATATTGTGTATAACATTTCTTTTACTTAGTCTTGTTGTGTATCAGATGCTAGAGCCCTTAATTTAAAGTTAATGAACCAACACAGAAAAATGTTTTCATCATCCTGAAAAGATGGACATTTTTTGCCTATAAGAATATATTGAAGACTTGTTTCTCTTTGGATTTGTAGGAACAGCTATTTAGAATCCTTGTACAATGTTTAAACTTCTACAAAAACCATGCACCGATTGACTGAAAAGGGATACTTACCATTTTTGTAGATGTGATGCAGTACCGCTCTAATTGCAAAAAAAAGGATATTCAAATTTCCAAGTGCTTTCTTGACAATTTGATAAGCTCCTCAAGATATGATTAGCCGCTTCAAATCAGAATGAGACTATTTTTACAAGAGAAATCTTTACCTTGTCTCGGCAACTGATGCCATGGCTAACGATTTTCTTGGCTTTTATAAGAATTTTCGTTCCAAATTTAGCCCCCACCCAATAAGATGGGAATTTAGACAAAAACGTCTTCCATCATTGTATTTCATTTTTCTCAAGACGGGGGAAAATAAAATAAAAGGTATGATTTCCCTCAGATAGATCTTTATTTAACATCTTCCAAATTTTCATCTCAATAAAATGACAAAAATAGACAGTCTAGTTGAATCTGAATAGAGCTGGAGAGGAACTGATGTCACTGATGCAAAAAAGAAAAAAGGAAGAACAAATTTGAATTTTCCCCCAGTAATGGTCACCCTGAAACTTCCCACTATCTTGGTCATAAAAAATGATATTAGCTTCTTTTTTTACAAGATATGCGATATATTAAGACAAGTTGTAGTGTATAGAAACCTACAAATCATGTTCATTGAGAAAGTAAATATGTATTTATCCATAAAATGCCAGTCACACAATTTGGCTGTTTTTTCACATAGTGATGATAGCCAAAGGGTATAAACTGTCGTACAAAACGATTATCAACGTTGAATTTCCATTGACAAATGCTGGGCTACAAATTTAACTAACATTTTGATGGGATGCAATTTTAATTGTTGCTAATACTGGTGCAACACTACTCTTTGAGGGTTGTCATTCAAAAGTTGCAATTGATCGCGAGTTACAGTTGATCGGAACGTGCAAATCAAAATCATTGTTTCATCCACATTTTGTTGAAAGTGTATATATATCACGCCCGAATGAAATGTGTGCATTGCAATTTGCACCTGATATACAGTTAATTTGCAATCAATTGCAAGTTTTGAACAACACCTCTTTGAATCCTATTTCGTTAAATAGAATTTATTTCATGATTTGTAGGGAGCAGATTCTAATGTTTTCTTATGTAGAAAGCAGGCTGATTTCAATATTAGCCAAGCATGTCTCCTGCAAGTAGCTACACATACTTGCAATGAAATATATTCAACCTATGCAGGGCTGTTTTATGCGCAAATGTGTAAATGGGCCTTAATGAGCAACAAGGTATATTCGTTTGTCTGCTGTCTCCACAACTTGGGGCGGGGAGACACGAGCCTGTCAACTGAAACGGATTTGAATGTTGATCTTGGTGATTGAATACACAATAATGGAACAGACTTTAAAGGTCATGTAATAACAATATCTTATTTATTTATTATGTTGAATATCCTGGTTCCTTATGAGGACAATATTTTTTTCATGAACGAAAATGATAATACTACACTCTCAAAACAAACAAGTTAAAATGACCAGAAAGTAGTCAGCTTGGAGCCAACTATAATTCTTGTCAAATTCGACATTATTTGGTGTTGGGTTTAAGTTTCAGTCAATTTTTTCCTGGAAATTAGGATAATAGTGACTAGTTCACAGTTGGATACCAGCTGACTGCTCCTTTACTTATTTTTAACTAGATGGTTTTAAAAGTGTACGGAAACAGTTTTTTAATGAAATATTTTCTTTTCAAAAAGTCACACCGTAGAAACTGAAGAAATCATTCATGAATTCCATAGAGTGATATATGCTAAGACTTCATAACCAGGTAGAAAGAAGAGAAATTTTACTTCTACTACAATGTTTAATTTGCCAACTGTTCTTTTCAATAATATTATATCTTATGTGAGAGAATGAAGTAATTACAAAGGAAAGTTTTGTAAATTCCTGAAGGAAGATTACAAGTCTGTATCGTATAAAAGAAGAAAATTCCCAGCTAGGAAGTAAAACAAAGGGAGGAGGGCTAAATATTGATTTGCGGTGGTGCAATCTTTTCACAACAGATTGTGCATAAATCACTATTAAACTCTGGAAATGAATTATTATGTGAATATTCGCTCATTAGATAATGAATTTTAATCTCTTAGTGATTTGGAAACATCCTGAAAGTAATAAAAGCAATAAAAAGGGAGCAAAAACATTAAAGACACAAGAGTAGTGCAAACATGCTATGTCGAAAGAATTTATTCCCGCAGTTGATATTTATAATCATGATTTTCATGGCAAAATTTAGATATTGAATTTTTCTATATTTTTGTCTCCCCCCTCTCTCTCTATTTCTCTCTATCTAGCTCTCTTGTTCTTCTGCTTCTTCTTCCTCTTCTTCTCTAATTCCTTGTTTCCCTCTTTTCTTTCTTCTGTATTATTTGTTTTTACTTTAAGTGTTTTTATTTTTAGAAATGTTTTATCATGTTTGGTTAATGCTAGAAAGTGTCTGTCCATGTAGACTAGCTCAAAGATTGGTTCTGACCATCTTCTAGGAAGGGGAGTGGGACTGAGGAAGGTGTCAAAAATAAGATGTAGTTTCCTGGAAACTTGAGCTCTTCACGCATTTTGTGGACGGGTGTGCTAAAATCAATATCATACCCACAGGGCATTTTGGAGATATTTAGGATTTGTAAGTAAAGATGAAGCGGAAATTGATGAATCTTTTAAACTACTGCCATCTCGGTGTTCGGCCACCTCCGGGTTTTGAAGCGTGAAAGGTTTTTGACATATTTTCTTTCTTATGCATTTGGAGATTGGTGAATATTTAGAGCTGAAAGGGTTTTATCAGTCCCATAAACTCCTTCTGGTCCTCAAGAATTTTTACAAAAGTAGGCTAAACATATTTCTTTTCTTGTACATTTGTAGAATGGTGAATATTTAGAGCTAAACGGTTTTATCGTTCTCATATGGCATTAACTCCTTTTTTTTCTTATATTATACATATTTCTTTTCTAATACATTTGGAGATTTGTAAATATTTAGAGCCAAAATATTTTGTTATTCTTATTTGGCATTTAGCTCTTTCCTGTCCTCATGTAAGTTTTTTTTTTGGATTTGTATATGCATATAGATCGAGAACTGTGGCAGATACAGTAGTGAATGTTGTGGCTAAAAGTGTGTATGATTCAATGATGTGGCATAAACTCCTTCTGTTTCTCATGCCTACTTTTTCACATGTTCCTATTGTATGTATCTGGACATCAGAAGATAATGAATTTAGAGCCAAAAGGTCTTTTTGATAGCATGAACTCCTACTGGTCAAGAAACGAAACTTTTTATCGTAGAGATTGGAAGGTGTATATCTGTAGCTTAAAAAAAAAATTCTGACTGATATGGAGTTAATTCTTTGTGTTTCTCTAGGGCACTGGTATTGCTCTATCCAAAATTTTAGAATGTGCTCCTGCAACTTAAAAATGTTTTCCTTTTTTTCATATCCGCTCTCCATATTACTTCGAAACCAAAATATTATTCATAACAAACCTTATTTGTTACTTAATTATGGAAATTAAATCAAATATTTACAAACATTACTTCTTGGAATTCTGTTTTGTATTTTTGTTTATTTTTGGGGTGTATTCATTTATGCAATATCCAATTTATGCAATATCTAACCACTCCAATAACCTAAGAATATGATCCAAATCATAGGTCCTTGCTCCTTATCAGTTCAATTTATCAGCATCTCCTTGTATTCATCATCTCCAGTTTTCAAGAAACTAGTACAAGGCTTACATTTTGAGTCATTGGCTGTCTTACTTCACTTTTCAGAATTGCCTTTCTGTCACCCTGAATTGAGGCTTGATTTTCATAAACCTGTCACGATGAGGGTTGTTCCCACTAGATGAAATTGTTGCTGTTAACCGGTTTAAGGTTTTCTTAATGTATTGCAATGTATTGAAGCCTGGGGTTTTGGTTCAGGCATGAGCAATTAATGCAGTCTAATGAAAACACACCCTAAAAAAAGTATGTTCAAGTAAAATGTATTTATTTAGACCCCTTCATGTATTTGAATGCATTGTCGTATATTGATGTCATTTCTGGGGGTCTTTGACAGACCAACAATTTCAGTCTAATGAAACCCACCTTATACAGCACCCTCAAAGTTAAATTTCATTTTCAAACTGGTACCAAAAAGTTATTTTTTTTTTGAGGTACCTGTATGCATTTTTTAGTTTTTAGTAGGAAAATATAACTGATTAAAATCAGGGTTTGTCATCATTTCTGTCAGGTACATTACCAACTATTGCCCCGGAGCAACAACTTTATTCTAATAGTGCACCAACTTCCAAGTACCTTATCACCTCAATCTCCATCTCTGTTTCCACTTTGCCGCTCCATCTAATCAACGTTTGATGGTCTCCTCTCTGTTTCTTATAATCTAAGATGAAATCCCTTTACACTTCTAGCTGTCAGCTTCCCTTCTCCCGTCTCCTAACCTCATCTTTCTTATCAAACTCATCTTCCAAATCACTTCTCCATCACCCACTAACCATCTTCACTCCTCATCCATCTCCCGTCTTCATCACCATCATCACCAAACATCATCCAATCGCCATGACAACCAATTAAGCTAGGCAGCAATCTTGCCAAACCATATCCTAACCCTATCCTCACACTCTTCCCGTCTCTTTCTGTCCGCAATTAAGCCAGGCTGCAATGTTGTCAAATCATCCCCTAACCTATCGATCTCTCTCGCCCTCTCTTATCATCGCAGATCTCGTGGTCCTCCTCGTCGGTGACGGCCGTGGCGGCGAGATGCGTGAAATTTTAGAAAGATGATACCCGGGCATCTGCTTCTGCTCGTCACGCACACGCCAGGCTGGAGGGGGAATTTCTCGCCTCCCGATTCCCCGCTCCCTCTCCCCCTCCTCCGACCCATCTTGAAGATTCCCCTGGAGACCAAAGAAGATGCGGGTGCGGGTCTGTGATGATGGAGGTCTGGCATCCGGTAGAATCCTCCTGATTAGTCACCCGGCGGTAGTCGGAGTCCCGCGATGGTCCGGGATTAATTCCCAAGTGATGAACTTAAATTGTTTTCTTTAATCTGGGAAATAAGTTTAGCATCTTTATTGGATTTTGGGGGGTTTTCTTCATTGGTATTTGTTCATTTCTCATTACAATAATGTGCCTCCTTTATGCATGCCTGCTTGTTCTAGTGTCAGGTTTACTACTTAATAATGTTATTTTATTCTTGAATGAAAAAAAAATTATTCTGCACACTGCTTTACTCAATGAATACAACTTAAAGGGTATTTGAGGTAAAGTAAAATAATTTTCTGGTTTGAAATATTTACACAAAACCAATATCCCTAAAAAAAAACCTTTGCATCAAAAGATGTTCAGTTTTTTTAAATATTGAACTTTGAATACTAAACATTCTAATGACAAATCAATTGACATGTTCAAAGACAAGCTCACATGACTAAACAATTAAGCATGTGAGCTTGTCTTTTAATTAATTTTAATTACAAAGTGCAATCATAATATGACATATGTATTTGAATAATTATTGAACTTTTGCAATTCATGACTAATTGTATACTCTGAAACATTTTGTGCAATTTTTTTTAAGAATTCAGTGATGAAAATATAATACTTCATTTCTTTTAGGAAAATGAATACATACTTTTTGTGTTCTTTATTTCATTGTTGTGGGCAGATTCGAGTTACATAGTTGAAGGAAGAGGTAAAGAAACATGATTATTTGAAGGAGAGTCTACCCAAAACTGAGAATTTTACAACAGAAGCAGGAAAATTTGGTGAGCAGAACAAAATAAGTTTGAGTGGAATCGGACAACTAATAATAAAGTTATGAATGTTTGAATATTTAGAGAAATTGGCAACTGATGACGTCATGAGTGCACAACTGACCATTTATGATATTAATATCAATGTTATAGAATGTTACTTTTTCCCTCAAAATATGATTTCCTCACAAGTTTAAGTGTAGTATATCTTCATGATAGATATGTAGCTCCCATATTTGCATGTTTACATTAATAAAGTATGTTGTGTCTTTCTGTAAAAATGATGAATTTTGAACTATATATATCAATAGTATAAATGGCTAGTTGTGCACCCGTTACGTCATCAAGTTGGCAACATGCCTAGAAATTTGCTATGATTTGCCTGTTTTTCTAATCTTTAGAAATTCATAACTTTGGTATTTGTTGTCCGATTTTCCTGAAACGTTTTTTGTTCTGCTCGCCAATTTTTTTCTGCTTCTGTTTAAAAAATATTCTTTTGGGATAGTCTCTTCTTTTAAAGCCCTAGTATAGTGATGGTAAAGACTAAGAAATGTGAATTTTGGGGATATTTACCATGACATGTAATTTTTATACACATTTTAAGACCACAGCATATTTTTTCTACGAGCTAATTCTTTTAAAAATTTGAATTTGACCCTTAAATCGTATTTAGCGCCCTCTATTGGTTATAACAATATTTTGCTTCTTATCGGACATATACAAGGTTATTTCCAAGATATGATTAAGGCATGATAAAAAGGAATACACAAAGAATAAATTTTGAAATTTTTATCCAATTCTGTGGATGAGAAGTTGTCCTTTATCAAGAAAGAAAATATTGAATTAGCGTCGGGGGACACGGCATTTTAGGTTATAACTTTTCCAAAACTTGTTCATTTTCGCACAATCTTTTGTACAGCATGGTTATGATATCATGTTTCATTTTATATAGATTTGAAGACAAAATTTGGTAATATAAATATTTGCTTTTACCAAAACTGTACTTGGGCTTTAAGAAGATAGCAGTCACTGTGAGCAGAAGGGACAAAGGCCTGGGACAAAGGCCGGGAACAAAGCGGACAACCACTTAATAATTAACAATACCTAGATGGACATGAAAGAAATTTCCATCCTTCTTATTCTGTGGAAAAATGTTGAATAAGAGTCGCACTTGGGAGTTTCTTTTGTGATCATAAAGCTATTGTGAATGATTGAATGACGTTCTTTACTTTGTCCTTTCTGCTCATGGCGAGTACGTGTAGAGAGATGAAGAGAAGTTGTAGAGCGTGTAACATAGAAATACAGTGCAGGGAAAGTGGATGTCGGGAGAGGTAGATGAGTACATGTAAGGGAGGCAAAGTGAATGAGAAGTAGAGAGATAAGGGAGTTAAAGAGAATGAGAATTATAGAAATACGGGGGGGGGGGGGTTAAGAGACTGAGTAGTAGAGAGATGAAGGAGAGAAAGAGATTGAAATTGAAGAGAGACATGTTCCCAGTCACACAGAAGCCCCAATGGCACACGATTCAACACTACCCGTTTACAAAAAGTCGCGTTGAATCGTGTTCAGTCGAGACTTATATGTGAAAAGGGCCTAGGTGATGGAAAGAGAAGGAGACTAATGGGGCGTTGCTCAAAATCAACTGCAAATAAACTGCAACTTTGCCAACTGTAACGCAGATTTTCATTCACGCACGATATGCGCATTTAACATGACGCGCATGGAACAATGATTTTGATTGGCGCGTTCCGATCAATTGCAACTTTTGAACAACACCCCCTTAGAGAGATAAGGGAAATAAAGGAGACTGAGAAGTATAGAGATAAGAAGGCGAGAGAGACTGGAAAGTTGAGAAATAAGGGAGTGAATCAGATTGGAAGTAGAGAGAAAAGGGAGTTGAAGAGAATGAGAATTAGAGAGGGATAGATATACAAAGATGCTGAGAAGTAGAGAGATGTGGGAGGTTAAGAGACCTATGAGTAGATGGACAGTGTTACCCCAGTCACATAGAAGCACCGATGGAGCACGATTCAACACAAATCAAAGTCAAGTTAACAGTTAACTGCCTGTTTACAAAGAGTCGTGTTGATTCGTGTTCTGTCAGGACTTCTATGTGACGGGGCCAAGGGGATGGAAATTAAGACATGGAGATGTTAGGATATAAGGGAAATAAATGAACTGAGAATTATAGAGGTAAGGATGCAAAAGAGACTGGAAATTAGAGAAATAAGGGAGTAAAAGAGATTGACGAATGAAAAGATCGGGGGGGGGGGGGAAGAAAGGGAGTATTGGAGAGATGAGGTGGGGAAGAGACTAAGAAATAGAGAAATAAGCGAGTGAAACGGACGGAGATGCATAGAGATAAGAGAGGGAAAGAGACGGGGAAGTAGAGATATAAGGGAGTTCAAGAGATAGAAGGAGAGAGAGAGAGTTATGGAGGTAAAAGGACTGAGAAGTTGAGAAAAGGGAGGTAAAGGACCGTGAAGTCGTGGGATAAGGGAGGGAAAGAGACCGAATGGAGGAGATATGAAAGGATATGAGACAGAGAAATAGATACATGTATAAAGTGTATAAGGGAGTGGAAGATACTGAGAAGTAGAGGGATATAAGATAAGGGAATGGGACTGAGAAATAAATAGATAAGGGATGAAATAAGACTCAGAAGTAGAGATATAAGGGAGGGTCAAGAGAAGAGACTCGGGACTAGCATGAATAGAGAGTTAGGGAAAGATTAAGTGTCTGAGAAGTAGAGAGATGAGAGGGGGTAAAATTATTTAGAGGACGAGGTAGAGAATTTATTCGAGGAAGGTAGAAATATCGAGAGGGAGGCAGATAACTAAGGACGAAGTGTCTGAGAAGTAGAGAGATATAGGAAGTGCGTAAAGGAACTAATAAGTAGAGGGATAAAGAATAATAATAATAATAATAGGTCCATTTATACATCGCAATCACTATATGCATACACTACTGCGCTTGATACTAGGTACCATATTACCCTGGCTATAACTGCCGAGCAAGCCAGTCAGGCGCTCAAGCATTCCAAGGAATAAATTCCTGACAGGTACCCATTTTCACCTGGGTAGAGTGCAGCACAATTTGGATACATTTCTTGCTGAAGGAAATTGACGCCATGGGTGGGATTCGAACCTACGACCCTCTGGTTGAAAGGTGAGGGTCATGACCACTGATAAGTAGAAATGAAACATGCCTTGGGTAAGGAATAATACGACGGATAAGGAGGGTAAACAGATTGAGGTGGGGACAAATAAGGGGGTAAAGATATTGAGAATTAGAGGGTTAGGGGAAGGTGAAATGTCTGGGAAGTAGAGAGATAAGAAGGTGAAGAGGCTCATCACTAAAGATAAAAGTGTTAATGAACTTCGAAGTGTATATTGGAAAATGCACTGTATAGAGTACAAATATTATCATAATAATGATAAGAGGAAACTCTAGAATATCAGAGAATGAATGAATGTGGAATTAAATCGAAATAAGAACCATGACACAATCACACAGTTATTTTGATGACCGTTTTTATTACGATTTTCTATCAAATTTGAGCAATAAAATACATAAAAAGATAAAGATGAAATGTTAAAGAAAAGACCTAGTCGTTTACGGACAAAGTAGATTCGATATGGAATAAATCAAATTGAATTAAAAAAAAAAGCTCCAAGAAATATTTTAGCAAGTTTCATTTTGATATCCCCATAATCGCACAATGAACCCTTGGGTACATTCAATGAAATAAAATATGTCCCGGAGCAACCATTTCACAAGTATTGATTGCTTATAACTTAATTAACTGTCTAATTGACTCTGTGGTCGAATCCAGATTTATAGCATCAATACATTGTATCAGTATGCCCCGCAGCTGACCTCATTGGGGTCAGTTTACTGTTATCGTTCTCCCAAAGTCATTGTCAAACTTGACTATACTGGGGAAATATAAATTTGATAAACTTGATGATGGGGAAAATGCTCAGCGCAATCAACAATGAAAACTAAAAGAAGCAGTTCCCCATATTTCCGCCAGCATGACACTTTCTGGTATTGTTTCTGATGTTATTGATGATGGTGGTGGTGGTGATGATGGTGATGATGATTATGATGATGATGATGATGATGATGATGATGATGATGATGATGATGATGATGATGATGATTATGATGATGATCGTGGTGGTGGTGCTAGTGGTGATTTTGTTGTTGGTGGCGGTGATGATGGCGGTGATGATGATGTTGGTGGTAGTTGTGGTGGTTTTAGAAGGGAGAGTGATGATGCTCCACCTCGATCCTCCTCCTCCTGCCATGCCTGCTGCCACTGATTGTGACGATGATGAAAATAATGATAATTTCCCTCATTATCATCGTCATGATTTTTACTACCACCACCACCATCATAATCATTATAGCTATAATCACGAACCTTCACCACTATTACCATGATTACCATCAAAATCAGTACTACATCATCATCATCATCATCATTCATCATCATCATCATCATCATCATCATCATAATTAGCACTACTATCATCATATATCCTCACGCTCCCCATCCATAATCATCAGCAGCAGCAGCTGTAGCAGCATCATCATCGCCATCATCATCATCATCATCATCATCATCATCATCATCATAGCCAACAATGCAAGAGCTAGATCACGTGATAAAAATGTATGCACATTGATTTGATAGAATGTTGATTCCTTTCATATCAAACTTGTTGTCTATCAATGATTATAATAACTAACATGCATATTTATATGATGACAATCATTTTCCAATTGTTATATATTACAAAGGGCGCCTGATATAGTACACTAAATTCAAATTGTGGTTATATCGGTATATTTCGTTTTATTTACATTAACGTATCTTCGGGGTGAATAATTGACTTCTTTTCCAACTCTTGTTGGCGAAATAGCCTCCCATTGATGCTATTGCGATAGCTATTTGAAGCGAAATCGAATTTAGGATCTAATTTTCTTTTCATTATTTCTAAAGCACTATAAAGCTCCGATTTGAATTGTGCAGTAAGACCACTTGTAAGGAATAGACCCGAGGCATCTCTGCTCGCGGTATCTCTATTATTATATCTCGCAAGCTCGTGCCACTAATCTATTTGATATCAAAAGTCACAAAAGATAGATATTAGTGAGAGATCTGTACTAATCTCAACCTATTGCTTAATTTTCTTCGCGTGCCCAACCAATTATCTTCTCCAAACCACAAAGATATTAAGCTCGAGCTATAGAGGGCAATGAAAAAAGAATAAGCTTTGATATCCATTCAAAGGCATCTTCGTAATTATCAAACTCTATTTTTCCGTCACCAATTTTTAGATTTTCTTCTTTACCCTGAATCTGTTTACGAATGTGTTTGAATTAACAGAGCAAGCGATTTAGTCTTTTAGATCAGCTTAGGTTATAAATTCTGAAGTAATGCGTTTATGGAACATAAAATACAATAAATGAAAACTCATTCAAAATGTTCAGTACTCTGTCTGATCTATTCTAGAGAGGGTTCATAGTTTGGTCACTAAAGCCCCGGTCACATAGGACCCCGGAAGCAACACGATTCACCCCGACTCTCTGTTAATTCACTGTTAACTGCCTCAGAACAACGAGTCGGGGTGAATCGTGTTGCTTCCGGGGTTCTACGTGACCGGAGCTTAAACTCTTGTCTGTCTTAAAAAGGGATTCGGGTAAATATTTTACAGAGAGTGTGAGGCTTATGTCATCTTGTTTTTATAATTCTTTTTGTCAATTATGTTTTGTACAAATCAAATTTTAGATACGATTTAAACACTTTAAACGCTCTATTATTTACTCAGCGATTTTTTGGATGTTTTAATTTTTCAGGGGGTGAGGAGGGGAAGAAGCTGAAATCAATTTTGAAAGGATCTGTTACTTTTCACTGCCCTTTAAATCGTCACCTTTATTAGCGTGAAATAATCATACTGAATTTTAAAACAATTTGGCCAACTGACCCTATTTCAAAGGAACAAGCCTCGATTTGACAGACCAAACAATTCCGAGCCTAGCTTGTTCAACGATTTGTAGTCGTTGCTTGAATCTTTTCTTTTAATACTGAAAGGCAGAATTCGGTTAAATATTCAAAAATCATCATAAAAACAAAATTATCTTGCAATTACAGGTTTGAGATTATTTCGTCATGAAAGGAAAAATACGCACGCGTATTTTTGTACGATACAGTTCCAGCTGACCGGATTCTTTTCAAATCATGATAATAAAGTTGTATAACCATATAGATCACAAAAATCATTTATCTTCTCCAGCTGGCGGATTAAAGAGATTTCGAATAACATCTGCATTTAGCAACTGCTTAAAAACAAATTAGATATCGTATATAACCGAATGGGTAATCAGCCACGCATGCGTAGCGCGCGTCAGGTAGAAATCTTGATTTTTCGTACACTCTTAAAAAAAGATGGGGGCACATTGGGATCCGTCGAGAAGCTTAGTTTTTTTTTTTGTGAACTTTCTCCATTCCTATATATTTCGTTCCACTCTTTTGGGAGAAGAAAACTTTTTGATTTTACCCTGATTTCTTCATAACGTAATTGTTGGCAAGTTTCCTTATTTTCCCCTGATTTAAAAACCTTTGTCCTTACCCAAAAATTGAAACTCGTTTTTCAGTTTAATTTTAGCTATAGTTAATGAAACCCTATTATTTCGTGTATATCGAAAAAAAATACTTATTGATACAATTTTTTGTTAATACCTGTAAGTTCGTGTTGCAAAAAAAATATAGTTATAATCAAATTGATATCGAAATGTAAAAAGGAGTCCCAAATATGGTTTGAACCTAGAACGCCGTTCACGTTCATGGCGCTAAACTACCTAAACAGAAATCAGTTTAACAGAAACTAGTTTAGCTGGAAAATTGTGAATGGTACACACGGTCACGAAAGAGGCTTTATCATCATGATCATGTTTATGAGGAGCATAAAATGGTCACAAATTAATTAGAACCTTTTTACTTGGTTTCCAAATTCAGCACAAGTTTATAATAATCCCTTTTTTTTCTGAGAATACACAACACAGGTCTTTGGAAGAGAAGTTTGCAATTGACATTTTTTTTTGTAAGTTTTCTTTGCGTACGATTGACCTCCCCATCAAAATGAGTAATAAAAACCTATTTATAAGGGAATCAATCTATTGTGATTTTTGTTAGAGTGATGAAATTGTTTGCGTTTTTGTCGGCGGTCGCGTGGCACTTTTATGAAAGGTAAGAATATGGGCCAGGTGCATAGGGGAGGGAGAGAGGAGAAGAAAGGCCAGAAAAACAAAATATGAGATGGATAAGAGAAATAGAAAAAAAATGTTTGAATG